>JAQQFT010000023.1:4709972-4774657 GCA_029582265.1 Zoroaster sp. YZ-2022
TTTTTGTTAAGCTTCTGCAAGGAATTATGAATATAATGACAAAAACATGCGTTTGGATTAACAATTTCTTTCAAAAACTAAAGTGATGAAATTTAATCTCTTAGTGACATAAATATTGTCATTGATGGTACTGAACTTGGAAATTTTCTGAATTTTGCTATCTTGCCACACATCTTCAATGATGGTGAAATTCCCTGACCTAAGAATTGCAAAGGCTACAGCAAAATTTTTAAATGAACTTAAGGGGTTCTTTGTGACGGAAGCAGTCATTCGGACTAAAATCCTGGAAGCATGTGTTCGCCCAGACGACATATCTACCCAATCCCGGAGGCCTAGTGAAAAAATAAAAAGGATTGAAAGTAGTTGGTATGGTTTCCTAAAGCAATGATTAAAGATGGTTTCCTAGGAAACCTCATTGAAGGAAGTTAATCATGCTTTTTACTTTTAATATAGATCTAGAGCGTAACAAAAAGTCAACCACTTGGAATTATATTAACTCCCAGTATCTGAAAAAATAGCTCATACTTGTCTGAGGGAAATACAAATTTGACCAAGCTATTTTTTTTTTATTCCTGAGTCCCATACCAGGATCCCTGGATAGGTATCTCAAGACTTCTGGTGATATTTCTATTGAGCAGATAAAAGAAAACACAGTCAAAGACTGGTTTCACCAGGCTCCTAGGGTCCTGACTCATGAACCTAAAGCTCAAAATGGGGGACCAAACTGTACTGTACTGTACAAGGGTCTTACCTTTTATAATCCATAGGTCTTAACCTTGATATATAACCCAGGGTCTTACAACAAAAAAATCACAGCTAACAATAGATTTAAATTATTTTCTAACAGGAATTATCCAGACTTGGCTTTGAGAGAAAGTAAGGAAACATAAAGACACAATGCTAACCTGCGATGTGATATAGCAGATACATTAAACCATGTTATTACTAACATCCAATTGGGCTGCAAAGGTACCATGTTGAGGTCAGAGGTCACTCTAGACTGACTAAATCCAACATTTCCTGGTTAAACGCCTGGTTTAGTGACATCATATTCTGTATGATGGTAGAATACACAAAAACATGAGTATGTGAAAAGAGATGACCTACATAAATCACATGACCACATTCAAAATATTTCAGTAAAACAAGGAAATATGGATCAAACTTTTCATAAAAAACCTTTTTCTATAAACCAAATACATTGATTTCTACTTTTTACAATCATAACAATTTTTTATACATGAACTAACCTGATAAAGACATTGTTATCCATACCAGTCAACATACTTTTAAACATCTGCCCAGAATGGAGAAATAATTTTGTTGTTAGATTGAGATCAAACATCTGACTAAATGTCTTGGAATGAGTATTCAGCTGATCCGCTATCAAGTAAACAATGATCCCATTGTCGATGAATGAACCAAAAGTAACATTTTTATAGAAATCTTATTGAAATACAACAAAAAAAACAAAACTGTATTAATAAATGGCATACAAATGCAGAAAGGGTGCACTACATCAAGGCATTTGGTGACAAGTCTGAATACTCAGGCGGGTGTATTCATATCAGAACTCACACCCAAAAAACTCATGTATTTGTAGCCAAGTAGGTGTTAGAGAAATCAACTGAAAATTTTTTTGGTAATTTAAACAAGTGGCATTCAGAATCTGCAAAGAAAAACATTGAATAGAGTTTTTACATTTCTAAGTAGAATAGCTAGAAAGGCAGAAGGGTTTTTGTACTTGACTTTTGACCTTGGATCTTTGGACTCAATACTGCAGAATGCCTGAAGTTTGTGTTAAGTTTTCCTTTCAGTACAAAACAATAACAGGTACTTTTGTAAGAAGTTGTTTTATGATAGCTTCATTGATACTTACATAAGATGCTGTGAGCTTATACAATGTGGGAAGTGTAGGAGGTGTAAATATTCCTGAAGTAATGTCCTTCAGCAAAAGTGCCTTGATCCTGACAAAAGAATTTGGGTATAAATCATACAGAAGAAAACAATTTGCAGATATTCAATTATTTTATTTGCCCAAAATAAAGTTTTTGGGCCCTTTACGTTTACCTAGCAGGTTCTTTCTAAAAGGCAGAGAAAGACCTCATCTATTTTGAGAAAGAACCTGCTAGGTTCAAACATAAGGCCAATAACATTGATTACATTTATCTACAGGTCCTTTGGTTAGTAAACTTTTGGGAACCCAGCTAATTCTCCATTTATTTCATTATTCACGCTTTCTCATGTTAACTTAAAAAATACCCTGACAATTAAAACATTCTGATTTGTCAGGATGAGTTCATACCCGGGATGTATTTAGATAATTAATAATAATTATGGTAATTACAATGTTGTAACTTCCATTTAAAGGTTGTGGTTATAATGGATTGATTTTTACCCATAGTAAAGACCATGTGACAAACTTTAATTCCTTAATATTCCATACAAAGATTATCATGAAATCAAGATTTTGTTAATACCATTTTTCCTGTTTGTAGAGGCCTGTATAAGGAAGATTTTGTTAAAACTTCAACATGTTATGGATAGTGGGTATAAAGATAACTGTAATTATTTGATTAATTACTTCACATTAGTAAAGTACATCACTTACGATTGGTAAAGAATATTATCTCAGCACCCAACCCAAATGGGAAAAAGCTTTGCTCTCTGTAGAAAGAAATACAATTAAATGGTTTGTAGTGAATAACTCATAATAAATACTGCACAATTAAGTAAAAAATTTAAAATATTTATCAAAAATTGAACATATCTAGTATATAAAAAAATTCACTATGACAAAATTTACAGATAATTTTGTTAATAAAAATCTGGCTCATGAAGACTTCTTATCTCATTTTTTTGGGAGTCAGAACTGGCCCCTTAATTTTTAGTTTTTTTTAATTTTTTTTTTACAATGAGCACTGAAAAAGAAATCATTGTCCACTGGGCTTGCATAATGAGGACTTAAAATCAATATGTTGCAGAAACACAATGTACTAACTTATTAAAGTGATACAATCTAGGCCATTTGTTTACAAAATAACCTGAATCCTCCATCCACACATGTTTTCTTTCGGATACATGTACATGGCCGGGACCCTCCGCATGCATAGAGCAAAACAGTGTCCACTGACCCAGCACTGACCTTGCAATCACTACAACAAACATGGATGTACATGTACCATGGAAAAGCGTATGTTTAATAACCTCAATCCCCCAAAATTTTCACTTTAGAAAAGAGGATTTTTGGAGGATTTGGAAGGTTAGGGTTAAAAGAGCTTACCTGAAACAGTAACATTGAATTGGCACATTCCAGTATTCCAGAATTATCAATAGCTGTACACATCACGAGTTGTACCAACGAAATGAATTTCCCCTGACATCACAAGGTAGTACCAGACACCGAGGTATAGTGCAAATAGCGATACTGAGCCATAAACATCATCCATACCACTATGGTGACCAGTTGGATGCCCTCATTAGTTCCTGGCATTGCAATCATTGAAAGAGAGGCTGGACAGACGACATGGGCTTCCATTGTCTGAAATTACATCTGTCTTAATATTAATTGCAGGAGATGTGGATGATGGAAGGGCATTTGAATTACCTCAAAGTATAACTTGACCATCTATTTTGAGCAAATATTCCTCCTTTGGTCATGTGCCCTTCCTCCTAAAAAATACAAAATAATTAATTCAAAACTATTTTAAAAAACCATTTGTGTCACTCAATTACCATGCTTGAGTAAACATTCAGTTCAGATAGTAGTTTTTCATTAATAAATATAATTTTAATATATATGTAGTGTCTAAAAGTACTGCCCTACTCACCACAATCCATACATGAGACATGCATTGAGCGGTATTTCCAGCTGCATCCATTGCTGTGATACGAAGTAGTGACCAATATGAAATACTTCACAAATATTAGCCATTCTGCCAGTCATAGTAACAGTGATAACCTTAGGCTAACTACCTCAACTTCATAGGTAGCGTTATATGTAACTGGACCTGCATTGTCCCCAGAGTAGAAATGCCCAGGTCACATCAGTTCACTGAGTTGGATGGCCATACAGTGTGGTATTGGCAGGACAGTTCTGTAACACAGGGGGTGAATGTCTAGGAATTAAAGAATTCAATAAGAATAATGAGAATGAGGAAAAGTTACTGTTGCCCCAACTAGAAATTACCTTCTGTTAACCAAGGGCAGGTAACTTTGGAAAAGGTTTTTGAGGCCAAATCAAGTAAGGATTACAATACCCAAAAACACCTGAAAAGACAATCAACAAAGAACATTTAAAAGAGGGCAAGATGGCCAAGGGGGTGACAAAGGTGACAAGTCCTGTAACAAAAGGTTCAGTATGCAACAAAACACCTAAAAAAACATCGCCATTACAATTAAAAACATTGGAAGGGCGGCATTAACCTTATTAAACACTTACCTATTAGGTGACCATAAAGCCAAAATTGCAGTGTTCCCACATCTATGTATTACATGTCACCAGTGTGTCACCAACTTCAAACAAGCCCCCCGAATTCACTTTACAGTTTCATTATCACATCTAATCCAGCAAGTGGTATTGAACACCATCAACAATGTCAGAGGCATTCACCATCCAGTCTTGTATTTCCATTGGTACCCATGCTCACATTGACAAAATGTCGACTGGACAAGAATATCTGGAGGATCAATATCTGTTCAAAGTAACAAAATTAAATCAATGATTACAATGTACATTGTTTTTTGAAACATTATGGGACTCTGATACCAAACAGGGCGATTTCAATCAGATTTTCACAAATGTAATTCAGTCATTATTTTACCCAACAAGGGCAACCTGAACATGTTGCTCCTGTCAGTATCAGAAAGAGAAATTATACATTCTACATTCATGCAAATAATTTCATGAAATATGAAATATAAAATATCCTTAGTAAAATATATTTATAAATTTGAGTCATTGATACAAAGATTGACTCTGTCTAATCGTATTTAGTTTTTTCCCAGTCAAGTCGTCAATATCATACTCAATTACGTCATATCTTTCTGAGGCTATAATAATTAGCATTTTATGAGTTTCAAATATCAATGTAGAAATTTTGGGTAATATCATGCAATTTCTCTGAATTAAATAAACAATTAAAATTGAAATTTTGTTCATTCTGTCTTGCTGCCATAAAATATGTCATCCCGTATTTTTAAGGCCTCAGTATTTTCAGAGACCTTTCACTCATGTAACATAGTTTAGTGGGTGTCGTGGCTGAGGGTCTTCTTGCGGACTCAAGTTCTGGTGTTAGCAGCAGAATGTGGGTTAACCCGGCTGTGACACTTGTGTCCTTGAGCAAGACATTAACCATAATTGCTTATAGGGCAGGGGCAGTATAACAACTGCCTTGTTCGGGATTGTTCCCTCCCAGTCCTATTCGCACTGGAAGGCTAGTTGATGCTTGTCTTGTTTCGTGCGAGGGCTGGTTTTCATGTGGACCATTGTAACAACAATGACTTACACTATGAATAACTTTCCCCCGAAAATCCCCTGAAATCCTTTTTCCCGGAACTAATAGTTCACGGCAATTCTGACGACACAACAACGTGAAAATGCCATGAAATACTCTTGGGATTCCTTCGCTGGAAAACGCTGAAAAATGCCATGAACTTATCGTGCAGTTTGGGCAGCTCATTAATTTCGAGAGCAGCTGATTTGCCGTGAAATCACCATGAACACTATTGACAATATCTGAGAGGAAGAGACACGTGAAATTGCGGTGAAATTATGGTAAACTGTTGTTCAAGGCAAACTGATTTCAGGTATTTTCAGGGTGAAGTTGTTCATAGTGTTAGTAGCCCCCACCTTGGAGTGGCCATTGGCCTTGTGTGAGCGATTTGCATTAAAAAAAAAAAAAAAATAAAATAAAACAGGTCATCTGTGCACAGAATCAATTTATTTAACATCAATTTGAAGAGATATCAGTTGAGTCATTTGGCAGTATTGACTTAAATCAAATTGTGTCATTACAGAATCTCAATTTCAATTCAGATTTGATTTGAGTCACTGATTCAAGTCAATATCACTGAAAATAAGATGGAGTTGCCGATGTGGTGTTAAACGCACATTGCATTTGAAAAGTGTGTGCCCATTCTTAAAGGAATACTCGTCATCATCAGAGCATACATTCGACAGGGCATGGAATTGGTGTCCTAGTTTAAAATGAACACAGTGACTGAAAATTACTGGCTCATTTATCAACAGCAATGGTAATATGCCCTTATTATGTTGGGTATTATGGCAGTCATTGAGTTAATCTAAAACTAGTACTCTGATTCCATGCCCTGTTGATCGTGATGATCAATGTAAACGGCATCCATTACAAGACTACTGATCACTTCCTAACAACTGGGTGAAGATCTTAGAGAAAAACTGAATACTGCAATTAGTTTACCATGACAGTGACATTGAAGCCCACATTGCAGTGTTGCCTGCAGCATCAGATTTTTACATGTCACCAGTGTCTCACCACTTCAAAAGTCCCCCGAATTCCTTCTTCTGTGCCAACATTGGTTTCAATCCAGCAAGTGGTACGCGAACCAATATTGTCAGAGGCATTGACCATCCAGACATGGTTTCCATTGTACCATGCTCACATTGACAGAATTGGCTGTACAAAAATATATCTGGACGTTATTATCTGTTCAAAATATAAACAAATAGTACTCAATGTCCTATTTTTTTTCAGTGCTGTTTTTCAAATACATTTCATGAAAGAACTTACCTTAGGAAGAACAGTATCCTAAACTACCCTCATTGATTTCATCAAATTCATGTCCTTTTTGCAAAGAAGATAAACCTACGAGTACTGTGATGTTAAAAACACATGATCCTTCATTCCACGCAGTATCACTAGCTCTGCATGTCACTGTTGTTAAGCCTACTGGATATAAATGCCTGACATCACAACATTGCCTACACTGTCCTCACATACAATGGTGGTAGGATCAATGACACCATCAACAGTATCATTGGCAGTTGTGATGGTGACCATGTGACATTAGCATCTGACATTCCAGGGTCCACAGTCATGTTTGCAACATTGTTTGGACAGAAGAAGTTAGAGGTTGGTTGTCTGCATGACACAAGAGAAAATATCAATTCTAGATAAAATCACTTGATTTTGGCAAAGGTGTAATTTGGATTTGTCTGAATCTAAGGAAAGAACATGTTTTAGAAATACTAAATCTTTGGCCAAAAAAAATCAATTATAAAAAATACCTTGGCATTTTGACCTTTGGGGTTTGCATGAGGCAAAACAAGAAAATATAATTTCAAAATAAAACAACATGCTTCTCATGATAGTAAAAAAGAAGCAAAATATTCATATGTTCTTTTGTGTTATCAAGGGTCATAGTATTAGCCAGCAATACCTTTGGGTGTCTTTTGGATAGCCAGTTTGCTAAATGGACACCCTGTTGTGTTTGCAAAACACATGCAAATGTATTATAAGTTAAAGTTTTGGACACCCTGCTTTTCAATGAATAATAAATTTAGACGCCCTATCTCCAAATCCTGGCTAAAATTTTGTCATGGACATTAGTATGTTTTAGTGGGGGTTTTTTGAGTGTTTTTTCCACTGTCAAGAAAACATAACTGAGTAAAACACAAGAATGGTGCCCTTGAAATAGAATATTTCACACAAAATGGAAAAAAATAGTACTAACACTTTGGCACTTCAGCTAACCATCACAAACATGATCATGCATGTCGTGTAACAGTCTTTTATAGGATTCATGAAGGTTCATAATTTCTAACAATTATAGTCATGTCTTTATGCACTAACCTATGACAGTGACATTGAAGCCACACATTGCAGTGTTGCCTGCAGCATCAGATGATTACATGTCACCAGTGTGTCACCAACTTTAAAAGTCCCCCGAATTCACTTCTGCTATGCCAACATTGGTTTCAATCCAGCAAGTGGTATTGAAACACATCAACAATTAAAGGATTCAGCATCCAGTCTACTGTTCCATTCATACCCCTGCTCACATTGACAGCAATGTCAGATGGACAATTTAACATTGAAAATCAATATCTGTTAAAAAGTAACATAACATTTCTCATTAAATTACACAATTAAAACATCAACTTGGGCAGTATTCTTGCCTTTAGGTATTCACATCTGCAGAGATCAAATAAGTTACTAAATCTTAGTAAAGTCAAAATATGGCACTGACTAAAACTGATCCAGTATTTTACAGATATTATAAAATGAAGGTATATGATGAATTTTGCAACAGATTTTACCTATGACAGTGACATTAAAAGCCACACATTGCAGTGTTGCCTGCAGCATCAGATGTATTACATGTCACCAGTGTGTCACCAACTTCAAAAAATCCCCCGAATGCACTTCTACTGTGCCATTTGGTTTCAATCCAGCAAAATGGTATTACGACACCATCAACAATGTCAAAGGATTCAGCATCCAGTTCTGTACTTCCATTGGTACCCATGCTCACATTAACAGCAATGTCAGCTGGACAAGATATATTTGGATGACCAATATCTGTTTAAAATGTACAGAAATAATCCTCATTAAATAAAAATTGTGACAATGCCAGCACATATGATTATAATTTCCATTACCTATAGGGGTGTAAACATTACAGGACTCTGATACCAAAACATGATTTGTTTTCAATAGATTTTCAGAATGATATTATTCAATCAAATTTGTTCCAGGATGCAACCATTATAACTTACAAAAACTGTATAACCTGATTGACTTAATCTTATCTCCATTGAGAGAAACATGTTGCTTCATGTGCATTATCAGAAGAGAAATGTACAAATATACAATTCAATTTGTTAGATTTCTACAAAAAAAACATTCATAGCAAGAATAATTGCATGTGAAAAATGCACTTACCAGCAAATTTTAGCTGAAAAGATATATTTGGACTTTCTATAAGAGATCCAAACAAAGATGGCAACACATGCGTAGTGATGGAGAGCTAGGGAGGGAAATTTATTGAACATTTTGGACGATTTAATGACTCTGTAAGTAAAGACATCCCCTTATGTTTACCTGAATTAAAGGATGGTTTTCCTGAATTAGATGTTAATCTAGTATCTTGCCAATTCAATAAGGTTAAAAGAGGTGTTGCATGTGGGTCGGACAATATTCCTTGGTGGGTATTTAAATCTTTTCTAATGAATTGCCCTTATACACATCATTATTTCAGAAAGCATAAAGAATAGCAAAATTTCCCAGATTGTGGAAAACAGTTAATATCCTCTGTTCCCAAAGTGAAGAACCCCAAACATGTAAATGATTTTTTGACCAATTGACTTGGCAGTATCATTTAACAGCATGCAGCTCTGCCACAGTTAATGAAGAGCATTGATCAATTTGGGGATAAACTTCAATTTGCTACAGAAAAGGTGTATCATGTACTGACGCTATCTTTTACAATCCATGAAATTTTTGCATTTAAATAGCAAAAAACCACTATATCAAAAGGGGCTATTCCTGGGTTTCTCAAGTGCATTCAATACCATCCATGAATCAATAAATTAAGGACTTATCTGGGTATATTACTGAGCCATGGCTCATACATTGGATGCTCACTTTTAAAGGGGTACGACAAGTTAAATTGGGAATGGGTTGTCGATATGTCCCAAATAAAAGTTGTTGCTCAGGGAGGTCCATTATCTGCTTTACTGTTTACTATATATATACACTGATGAAATTAAATCTAATGATCACATCTCGGTCACAAAATATGCTGATACACTGCAATATCATGCAAAGTATCCAAAAGTTCTTTTGTGTGACCAATTGAATTATCAATGATCTGTTAACTATAGTTTCAACATGTGATCAAAAGAATTTGTTTCTCAATCCCAAAAATCAAGGAAATATGCTTTGAAAGCATAAACATAAACATGAAGGCCTAGTGTCATCAGAATCACAAAGTGTCAAAATACAGAGGTCTGAGGTTGAGAAAACATCGAAACTGACTATTTAGGGGTATGCATTGACGACAGACGACGTTTAACTGTCATATATCAAAGGTATTAATGTACTATATCCAGTGGCGGATTTAGGGGTGCGAACGGCGCGCCCCTTTTTTTGCCGAGTCAAAAATAATAATAATAATAAATACCTTGTATAGGGCCCGCCACGTCTACGCATTTTCAACTTTGAAATTAGCCCTCAAAATTTGCCCCCCTTACTTAAAATCCTGGATCCGCCCGATATCGCATCTAGTTTAGCTACATCGTGTCATTTTTTAACAAAGGGCCCAAGGAAAATGTATTTAATTCTGTCATACGTCGATATTATTTTGCTGTACCTGTTTGGTATCACTTTTTATCATGTAAAGATAAGAATAGAATAATGAAGTTTCTTAAGTATCTGCACATATACTGAAAGTGATTACCATTCATTAAGAGAAATCGGAATACTTCTGCTAAGACTGAATTCATAAGAATGACAAACAAATTAAGAATAAAAAAACCACCCATTACATGCTCCACTTATGAGTCTTAACTACATCTAGCAGAACCCTTTGAAATCCCCATATCTTGCCAAATACAGAATTCAACTGTTCAGAAATTCTTTTATTTATCGTGTTTCAATATTTATTCAGTCTGATAGTTTGGGGCCTCTAATATAGTTTTGTGTTTGTTCATTTTATGTATTAACCTTTTAGTAAGTAATCTTAATAACTAATATTTTGATCACATATATTTATATTTTTAAATGTAGGTATTTTTTACCCTTTTATAAATATTTTTATATTTATACTGGTTTCAATAAATCAATCAAATCAAATCATTATCTGTTCAAAATGTAAAGAAAAGAATAAATAATAATATAGAAAAAACATGTTGTGACAACGCCAGCACATATGATTACAACCGACATTGCCCTAGCGTGTAAACATTATAGAACTCTGATACCAAACATGATGAGTTTTCAATCGGATTTTCACAATGTATTATTCAGTCATAACTTTACCCAAAGATCGACCTGAACATGTTAGCTCATGTGCATTATCAGTAAGAGAAATGTGCCGATATGAAATTGAGTTTGCATTTGTTAAATTTCACAGAAATCATTCGTAGCAGAATAATTTCATGTGAGTACTTGCTCACATTATCAACAAGAAATATTCATCATCCTTCACAAAAGTACTATTGATGAACTCCACCATCCCATAAAGGGAAAAAAAAATCACATATAAGCAGAATACTGATATTGATATTCGGTTTATGAAAAGACAACTGATAATTGACTTACCAATGACAGTGACATTGAACTGACAATTCCAGTGTTACAGCATCATCAGTTGCTTTCAAATCACCAAACTCACCCTGCAAGAAATGATCATTTGACATCACAGTAACCCCACCTGATGACATTGTGCAACTAGTAATAATTACCACCAACAACATCAATAGCAGTAACCATTTCAGGCATCAGATGACCATGCCTTCAGCAGTTCCGCTTGAAGTTTCACATACAATTTGGTAGATTAACCCATAAAGTTTTTAGCTGTTTAGGTGACCAAATTAGATACCCATTTAGTCCAATTTAAGAAACAAAATTTGGCGAAACTTGGATTCTTTTTTGGGGAAAAAAGAAAAAGTTTTTAATTTACTTCAAAACACCAATAGTACAAAATGTTGTTCAATAAAAATCCCCAAAATTTATTTAAATTGATCCCTTTTTAATATATTAATTTTCATTCACATTTTTTGTTCCGGAAAAAATAAAAATTTCGACACCAAAAAATTCAACCTATACAAGGGGGGTTTTAAATGACCCTTCAACGTATTTTAGCTGTTTTTTGGGCCATTACTTAGAATCATTTAGCCCCAAGAAAAAATTGGGAAAGAAAATTTTAGTTATTTCTCAGGGAAAAAGAAGAAAATAACTTACATTACAAAAAAACACTAAAAGTAAAAAAAGGGTTTGTTCAATCAAAAAATTTACCAAAACTGTGATTTAAATTACACATCCCTTTAAATACATTTTTTTTATAAATTTGTTTTCAGGTTTAAAATTTCACACCCCAAAAACATTGCCAGATTACCTCACATAAAATTTTAGGATTTAAACCCCTCAAAGTATCTTTAGCTGTTGGTGAGTGCCATTACATTAGCGGGGCCTTTAGGCCCAATTTAAAAACAAAGACAAAGAATTTGGGGGTTCATTATCTGCTTTGGGAAAAAAAAAAAATTTTCATTACAAAAAACACAATATACAAAAGGGATTGTTCAATCAAAAACTCCCAAACCAAAGATAAATTACTCCCGTTAAGTAAGTATTTACTTTGCATGTAATTTTTTTTCTCAGGTTAATGTCGAATTTTAAAATTGCCTAATTGTTTTTTAAATGGTGTGGATTAATACTCCTTTAACATATCTTTGCTTTTGGGGAGAATGTGAATTAGAAAATTATTTAGATAATTTACAAAACAAACTTGGCAAAAGAAAATTGGAGGTTCATTTCTGATTGGGAAAAAAAGGAAAGTTTAAATTTCTTAAAAAACACTCAATTTTTACAAATATTGTTCAATCAAAATATTCCCAAACCCTGTGATGTTAAATTACACGATCCTTCAAGAAGTATCATTAGCTTTGATGTAAATTTGTTAACCTGCAGGATATAATGTGCCCACACCCAAATTCCCCTAATTTCCCACAATTGGTGGGATTAATGACCCTCAACAGTATTTTTGCTGTTGGTGGGACCATGTGACATTACCCGGCCATTTCAGGTCCCATTTAAAACAGAACTTGGAAGAAGACAGTTGGGGGTTCTTATCCTTGGGAAAAAAAAAAAAAAGTATTAATTTTAAATTTCAAAAACACTCAATAGTCACAAAGGGATTGCAATCAAAAAACTTCCCAACAACTGTGATGTTAAATTAATCCTTCATTAACAGTATTTAGCTTTGCATGTAAATTTTGTTCCGGGATATTTGTCTGACTCCAAATTTGGCCCCCTAAAATGGGGGTAGGATTAATGACCCTTAAACAGTATCTTTGGGGGTTGATGGTGACCAGGACCGATCCATTTCGCCCAATTTACAGAAACAGAATTTGGACAGAAGACGTTGGGGGTTCATTATCTGCTTTGGGGAAAGAAGAAAAGTAAACTTTACAAAAAACCAATATCAAAAAATGGATTGTTCAATCAAAATTTTACCAACAATTGGATGTTAAATTCCCAAACCTTGTTGGCAGTACTTTTTATGTCACATTTGTTAAGCCTGGGGATATAATTTTCTGACATCCAACAGCCGATTGTCCTTACACAATGGTGGTAGGATTAATGACCCTTCAACGTATTTTTAGTGTTTTTTTAAAGGGAATTAGCTTTTAATTTCAGCCCCTTTAAAAAAAACTGGACAGAAGACAGTTGGGGGTTCTTATCTGCTTTGGGGGAAAAAAAAAAAAGTATTAATCTTACAAAAAAACACTCGTCAAAAAAGGGATTGTTCAATCAAAAAACTTACCAACAATGTGATGTTAAATTCACACATCCTTCTTTATAATATTTACTTTGCATGTCACATTTTTTTCCGCGGGAATTGTGTCTGACATCCCTTGCCAGATGCCCCACATACAATGGTGGTAGGATTAAACCCTCAACAGTATTTTTGTGTTGGTGATGGTGACCAGTGTTTCATTCCTTTCGGTTTTTATTTGAAACAGAACTTGACAGAAGACAGTTGGAGGTTCATTATCTGATTGGGGAAAAAAAAAAAGTATTTCACATTAAAAAAACCTAATATCAAAAAATGGTTGTTCAATAAAAAATACTTCCCAAACCCTGTGATGAAAATTCCCATCCTTCTTTAATAGTTCTTATTTGATGTAAATTTTGTTAAGCCTGGGGATATAAGGTCTGACTCCAAAAAACCCTGTTTCCTCAAACAATGGTGGGGGTTAAGACCTTCAACAGTATCTTTAGCTGTTGGTATGGACCATGGCATTACATATCCATTTCAGCCCCTTTTAAGAAAAGAACTTGACGAAGACAGTTGGGGTTCTTCTGCTTTGGGGAAAAAAGAAAAAAGTAAACTTACCAAAAAAAACACCAAAGTCCAAATGGATTGTTCAAAAAAAATACTTACCAACAACTGGAGTTAAATTCAACATCCTTCTTTAAAATCGTATCTTATTTTCATGTCACTTTTGTTAATGCAGGATAAGTCTGACACCCAAACTTCCCTAATGCCTCAAAAACAATGGTGGTAGTTAATGATTTCAACAGTATTTTTTATTTTGGGTGAGGGACCAGGGACATTACTATGCCATTTCAGCCCCATTTACGAAACAGAACGGACAGAAGACGTTGGAGGTTCATTATCTGCTTTGGGGAAAAAAGAAAAAAAATTTTAATCTTACATTAAAAAACAATAGTAAAAAATTGATTGTTCAATCAAAAAATTACCAACAACTGTGATGAAAAATTTCACACACCCCTTTCTTAATACAGTATCATTAGCTTTGCATGTCACATTTGTTAAGCCTGGGATAAAGGGCTGACATCACAACAGCCGATTGCCCTCCAAATGGTGGTAGGATTAATGACCCTTCAACGTATTTTTATGTTGGTGATGGGACCATGTGACATTAGCTATGCCTTTTCCCCAATTTTACAAAAGAATTTGGACGAAGACATTTGGGAGGTTCATTATCGTTTTGGGGGAAAAAGAAGAAAAGTAAATCTTATTAAAAAAAAAACACTCAATGTCAAAAAGGGATTGTTCAATAAAAAAAATACACCAACAACGGGTTTTTAAATTACCCATCCTTGTAAGAGTTCTTACTTTGATGTCACATTTGTTAAGTCGGGATATGTGTCTGACTCACAACACCTGTTGCCCTCACAAAATTTTGGGGTGGATTAATGACCTTCAACAGTTTTTTGTGTTGGGAGGGACCATGTGACTTTACCCAACCATTTGGGCAATTTACAAAAAGAACTTGACAGTTGGGGGTTCTTATCGCAGGGGGAAAAAGAAAAAAAGTATTAATCTTAATTAAAAAAAACACTAAGTACAAATGGATTGTTCAATAAAAAATACACCAAAACTGTGTTTTAAAATTTTTACCATCCTTTTAAGTACAGTATCATTACTTGATGTCACATTTGTTAAGTTTAGGATAAAATTTGTCTGACATCCAAATTGCCTGTTGCCCTAAATACAATTGGTAGGTTTTGACCCCTAACAGTATCTTTAGCTGTTGGTGATGGGACCATGTGACTTTAGCATGCCATTTAGGCCCCCAAATTCAAAACAGAATTTTGAAGAAAAAAGTTGGGAGGTTTTTTCTGCTTTGGGGAAAAAGAAAAGTATTAATTTTACATTAAAAAAACCTAATAGTCAAAAATGGATTGTTCAATCAAAAATACTTACCAACAACTGTGATGTTAAATTCCCCAACCCTTCTTAATCAGTATTTAGCTTTGCATGTCACATTTTTTAAACCTGCAGGATAATGTTTGACACCCAAACTTTGCCGGTTGTCCTCACATAAATGGTGGTAGGATTAATGACCCTTCAACAGTATTTTTAGCTGTTGGTATGGTGACCATGTGCATTGCATGCCTTTTCAGGGCCAAAATTACAAAAAAGAATTTGGAAGAAAAAGTTGAGGTTCATTATTCTTTGGGGAAAAAAAAAAAGTATTAATTTCTTTCAAAAACACTTATAAAAATTTGATTGTTCAATCAAAAATTTACCAACAACTGTGATGTTAAAAAACGATCCTTTTTAAAGTATCTTTAGCTTGCACACTTTTTTAACCCTCGGATAAATTTTCTGACATCACAACATTCCTAGATTGCCCTCAAACAATGGGGGTAGGATTTGCCCCCTTCCATATTTTAGCTGTTTGATGGTGACCAGGACTTTAAGGATTTCAGCTCCATTTAAAAAAAACAGAACTTGGACAGAAGACAGTTGGAGGTTCATTATCTGCATTAAAAGAAGGTATTAATTTAATTTTAAAAAAACAAATAAAAAATTTGAATAAAAAAATACTCCCCTTTTTTAAAACGACCCTTTAGGTATCACTTTGCATGTCACTTTTTTTTTCCCTGCAGGATATAATGTTCTGACTCACAACATTCTAATTGCCCTCAATAAATGGTGGTAGGATTAATGACCTTAACAGTATCTTAGCTGTTGGGATGTGACCAGGGACATTAGTAGCCATTTCACCCCAATTTACAAAAAAGAACTTAAGAGACATTTGGGGAGGTTTTTATCTGATTGGGAAAAAGAAAAAAGTTTCAATTAAAAAAAACACTAATAGTCACAAAATTTTTTCAATCAAAATCACCAAAATGGTTTTAAAAATTTCGCCCTTCGTTAAGCATCTTAGCTTTATGTAAATTTTTTAAAACCTGGGGGATAAAATTCCTAAAACTTGCCTAGATTGTCCTCAAAATGGGGGTAGGATTAATGCCTTAAAAGTTTTTTAGCGGGGGTTGCCCAGTTTGTTTGCCATTTCAGCCCCACATTTACAGAAACAAACTGGAAAAGACAGTTGGGTTTTTATCTCATTGGGAAAAAAAAAAATATTAATCTTCTTTCAAAAACACCAATAGTCCAAAATGGAGTTAATCAAAAATATTACCAACAACTGTGATGTTAAAACCCATCCTTCAAGAACATATCATTAGTTACATTTTTCCCGGGGAATAAAAGTGTCTGACCAACTTTGGGTTGCCCCAAAACAATGGTGGTAGGATTAATGACCTTCAAATATTTTTAGCTGTTGGTGATGACCATGTACATTAGCAATTTTTTTTGCTACTTTACAGAAACAGAATTTGGACGAAGACATTTGGGAGGTTCTATCTGCTTTGGGGGAAAAAGAAAAAGAAATCACATTAAAAAAAACACTAAAAGTCAAAATGGATTGTTCAATCAAAAATTACCAACAACGGATGTTAAATTAACATCCTTTTTGCGTATCTTAGCTTTGCATGTCACATTTGTTCCTCGGATATAAGTTTACCCCAAAATTGTAGATTTTTCCCACAAAAGGGTTTGGGGATTAATTCCTTCAAAGTTTTTTAGCTGTTGGGATGGTCCCAGGGACATTAGCATATGCCTTTTCGGGCCCAATTACAGAAACAGAATTTGGACAGAAGACAGTTGGGGGTTCATTATCTGCATTGGGAAAAAGAAGAAAAGTTTTAATCAATTACAAAAACACCTGTCAAAAAAGGGTTTGTTCAATCAAAAATACTTACCAACAACTGTGATGTTAAATTCACATCCTTAATGTATCTTTACTTTGCATGTCACGTTAAGCCTGCAGGATATAATGTCTGACATCAAACATTCCGTTGTCCTCACATAAATTGGTAGGTTTTGGGTTTAAACAGTATCTTATGTTGGGATGGGACCATGTGACATTGCTATTTCAGCCCAATTTCCCAGAAACAGAATTTGGGAAAAAGGGAGTTGGGGTTTCATTATTCCTTTGGGAAAAAAAAAGTATTAATTTACATTAAAAACACTCATAGTCACAAAATTTGATTGTTCAATCAAAAATACTTACCAACAACTGTGATTTTAAAATTTCCCCACCCCCTTTTATAAGTATCATTAGCTTTAGTAAATTTGTTGCCGCGGGAATAATGTGTCTGACATCAAACATTGCCTAGTTGTCCTAAATACAAGGGGGGGATTAATGACCTTCAACAGTATTTTTTGCTGTTGGTGATGGTGACCATGAATTAGCTATGCCTTTTTAGCTACATTTACAAAAAAAAAGGACAGAAGACAGTTGGGGGTTCATTATTGCATTGGGAAAAAAAAAAAAGTATTAATCTTACATTAAAAAAACCAATAGCCCAAAATATTGTTCAATCAAAAATACTTACCAAAACGGATGTTAAATTCCACCCGTTAAAAGTATCATTAGTTTTTGCGTACTTTTGTTAAGCCTGGGATATAATGTTGACATCACAACATTGCCAGATTGCCCCAAATAAATGGTGGTGGGATTTGACCCTTAAAAGTATTTTTTGCTTTGGTGAGGTGCCCAGGGAATTAAATGCCTTTAGGCCACTTTTCAAAAAGAACGGCAGAAGACAGTTGGGGTTCATTATCTGCTTTGGGGAAAAAAGAAAAAAAGTATTAATCTTACATTACAAAAACACTCCAATAGTCACAAAAATGGATTCAATCAAAAATACTTACCAACAACTGTGATGTTAAATTCACCGCGATCCTTAGTTAAGTACAGTATCATTAGCTTTGCATGTCACATTTGTTAAGCCTGCAGGATATAATGTTCTGACATCACAACATTGCCTAGATTGTCCTCACAGCACAATGGTGGTAGGATTAATGACTCCTTCAACAGTATCTTTAGCTGTTGGTGATGGTGACCATGTGACATTAGCGTATGCCATTCCAGGCGATCCACATTTACAGAAAGCCAGAACTTGGACGAAGACAGTTGGAGTTCGTATCTGCATTGGGGAAAAGAAGAAAAGTAGTAATCACTTACATTGCAAAAACACTCACTAGTCACAAAATTGATTGTTCAATCAAAAAATACTTACCAACAACTGTGATGTGTTAAATTCACGATCCTTCGTTAAGTACAGTATCATTAGCTTTGCATGTCACATTTGTTAAGCCTGCAGGATATAATGTGTCTGACATCACAACATTGCCCCTGGGTGTCCTCACATACAATGGTGGTAGGATTAATGACTCCTTCAACAGTATCTTTAGCTGTTGGTGATGGTGACCATGTGACATTAAGCGTATGCCATTTCAGCGTCCACATTTGCAAACAGAGCTTGGACAGAAGACAGTTGGAGGTTCGTTATCTGCATTAGAGGAAAAAAGAAGAAAAGTATTAATCTTACATTACAAAAAATTCCAATAGTCACAAAATGGATTGTTCAATCAAAAATACTTACCAACAACTGTGATGTGTTAAAAATTCACGATCCTTATTAAGTGCAGTACGTTAGTTAACTGCATGTCACATTTGTTAAGCCCTGCAGGATATAATGTGTCTGACATCACAACATTGCCTAGATTGTCCTCACATACAATGGTGAGTACAGGATTAATGACTCCTTCAACGGTATCTTTAGCTGTTGGCGATGGTGACCATGTGACATTAGCATATGCCATTTCAGCGTCCACATTTACAGAAACAGAACTTGGACAGAAGACAGTTGGAGGTTCGTTATCTGCATTGGGAAAAGAAAGAAAAGTAGTAATCTTACATTACAAAAAAACACTCCAATAGTCACAAAATGGATTGTTCAATCAAAAATACTTACCAACTTCTTCAGCGATGTTAAATTCACCCACGATCCTTACGTTAAAGTACAGTATCATTAGCTTTGCATGTCACATTTGTTAAGCCTGCAGGATATAATGTGTCTGACATCACAACAACATTGCCTAGATTGTCCTCACATACAATGAGTGAGCTGGGATTGTAGCTCCTTCAACAGTGTCTTCCAGCTGTTGGTGATGGTGACCATGTGTGACATTAGCATATGCCATTTCGAAGCTTCCACATTTACAGAAACAGAACTTGGACAGAGAAGACAGTTGAGGGTTCATTATCTGCATTAGGGAAAAAGAAGAAAAGTATTAATCTTACATTACAAAAACACTCAATAGTCACAAAATGGATTGTTCAATCAAAAATACTTACCAACAACTGTGATGTTAAATTCACACGATCCTTCATTAGGAGCAGTATCGTAGCTTTGCGCCTTCACATTTATTGGCCTGCAGGATATAATGTGTCTGGCGTCTAGCATTGCCTAGATTGTCCCTCACACACACAATGGTGGTAGGATTAAATGACTCCTTCAACGGTATCTTTAGCTGTTGGTGATGGTGACCATGTGACATTAGCATATGCCATTTCAGCGTCCACATTTACAGAAACAGAACTTGGACAAGAAGACAGTTGGAGGTTCATTATCTGCATTGGGGAAAAAAGAAGAAAAGTATTAATCTTACGTGCAAAACACTAATAGTCACAAAGGGATTGTTAATAAAAAATTTTCCCCAAAACTGTGTTTTAAAATTAACGACCTTCTTTGGTTCTTATTTTGTGTCACTTTTGTTAAGCCTGCAGGATAAAATGTGTCTGAGCCCAACATTCCGTTGTCCTCAATAAATGGTGGTAGGTTAAAGACCCTTAAACAGTATTTTTAGCTGTTGGTGAGGGGCCAAGTGACATTACATATGCCATTTCAGCTACATTTTAAACAGAATTACAGAAGACAGTTGGGCATTTCTGCATTGGGAAAAAGAAAAGTAAATTTAATTAAAAAAAAACACTCAATAGTCTAAAATGGATTGTTCAATCAAAAATACTTACCAACAACTTTCATGATGTTAAATTCACCACGATCCTTACGTTAAGTGCAGTATCGTTAGCTTTGCATATCACATTTGTTAAGCCTGCAGGATATAATGTGTCTGACATCTAACGTACCTAGATTGTCCTCACATACCACAATGGTTTGGTAGGATTAATGACTCCTTCAACAGTATCTTTTAGCTGGTGGGATGGTGACCATGTGACATTAGCATATATTTCAGCGTCCCACATTTACAGAAACAGAACCCCGGACAGAAGACAGTTGGAGGTTCATTATCTGCGTAGAAAAAAGAAGAAAATGCTAATCTTACATTACAAAAAACACTCCAATAGTCACAAAATGGATTGTTCAATCAAAAAATACTTTCAACAACTGTGATGTTAAATTCTACGATCCTTCGTTAAGTACAGTATGCGCTTTTGCATGTCACATTTGTTAAGCCTGCAGGATATAATGTGTCTGACATCACAACATTGCCTAGATTGTCCTCACATACAATGGTGGTGGGATTAATGACTCCTTCAACAGTATCTTTAGCTGTTGGTGATGGTGACCATGTGACATTAGCGGTATGCCATTTCAGCGTCCACATTTACAGAAACAGAACTTGGACAGAAGACAGTTGGAGGTTCATTATCTGCATTGGGAAAAGAAGAAAAGTATTAATCTTACATTACAAAAAAACACTAATAGTCTCACAAAATGGATTGTTCAATCAAAAATACTTACCAACAACTGTGATGTTAAATTCACGATCCCCCTTCGTTAAGTGCAGTATCGTTAGCTTTGCATGTCACATTTGTTAAGCCTGCAGGATATGTGTGTCTGACATCACAACATTGCCCCTAGATTGTCCTCACATACAATGGTGGTAGGATGTGACTCCTTCAACAGTATCTTTAGCTGTTGGCGATGGTGACCATGCTGACATTAGCATATGCCATTTCAGCGTCCACATTTCAGAAACAGAACTTGGACAGAAGACATTTGGAGGTTCATTGTCTGGGCAAAAGAAGAAAAAATGTTAATCTTACATTACAAAAAAAACTTAAATAGTCACAAAATAGACTGTTTCATAAAAAAATACCTACCAACAACTGTGATGTTTTAATTACACGATCCTTCGTTAAAGTACAGTATCACATTAGCTTTGCATGTCACATTTTGTTAAGCCTGCAGGATATAATGTGTCTGACATCACAACTTATTGCCTGAATTGTCCTCACATACAATGGTGGTAGGATGTGGCTCTTCAACAGTATCTTTGGCTGTTGGTGATGGTGACCATGTGACGATAGCATATGCCATTTCGGCGTCCATTTACAGAAACAGAACTTGGACCCGAAGACAGTTGGAGGTTCATTATCTGCATTGGGGAAAAAAAGAAAAGTAGTAATCTTGCATTACAAAAACACTCAATAGTCACAAAATGGATTGTTCAATCAAAAATACTTACCAACAACAACGATGTTAAATTCACACGATCCTTCGTTAGTACAGCGGTATCATTAGCTTTGCATGTCACATTTGTTAAGCCCTGCAGGATATAATATTGTCTGACGTCCTAACGTGCCTAGATTGTCCTCATACACAATGGTGGTAGGATTAATGGCTCCTTCAACAGTATCTTTAGCTGTTGGTGATGGTGACCATGTGTGACATTGGCTATGCTGCATTTTCAGCGTCCACATTTACAGAAACAGAGCTTGGACAGGAAGACAGTTGGAGGAGTTCATTATCTGCATTGGGGAAAAAGAAGAAAAGTATTAATCTTTGTTACAAAAACACTCCAATAGTCACAAAAATGGATTGTTCAATCAAAAAATACTTACCAACAACTGTGATGTTAAATTCACCACGATCAACCGTTAAGTGCAGTGTCATTAGCTTTGCATGTCACATTTGTTAAGCCTGCAGGATATAATGTGTCTGACATCACAACGTGCCTGGTGTCCTCACAGCACAATGGTGGTAGGATTAATGACTCCTTCAACAGTATCTTTTAGCTGTTGGTGATGGTGACCATTGTGACATTAGCATATGCCATTTCCAGGCGTCCACATTTACAGAAACAGAACTTGGACGAGAAGACAGTTGGAGGTTCATTATCTGCATTTGGAAAAAAGAAGAAAAGTATTAATCTTACATTACAAAAACACTCAATAGTCCACAAAATGGATTGTTCAATCCAAAAATACTTACCAACAACTGTGATGTTAAATTCACACGATCCTTCATTTAGTACAGTATCATTAGCTTTGCATGTCCATTTGTTAAAGCCTGCAGGATATAATGTGTCTGACATCACAACGTGCCTAGATTATCCTCACATACAATGGTGGGCGGATTAATGGCTCCTTCAACAGTATCTTTAGCTGTTGGTGATGGTGACCATGTGACATTAGCATATGCCATTTCCAGCGTCCCACATTACAAAACAGAACTTGGGACAGAAGACAGTTGGAGTTCATTATCACCATTAGGAAAAGAAAAAAAGTATTAATCTTACATTACAAAAAACACTCAATAGTCACAAAATGGATTGTTCAATCAAAAATACTTACCAACAACTGTGGATCTTAAATTCTACCCACGATCCTTCATTTTAGTACAGTATCATTAGCTTTGCACATTTCACATTTATTAAGCCCTGCAGGATATAATGTGTCTGACATCTAACATTACCTAGATTGTCCTCACATACAATGGTAGTAGGATTAACCAGCTCCTTCAACAGTATCTTTAGCTGTTGGTGATGGTGACCATGTGACATTAGCATATGCCATTCCAGCGTCCACACAAAACAGAACTTGGACGAAGACAGTTGAGTTCATTATCTGCATTGGGGAAAAAAGAAGAAAAGTGTTAATCTTACATTACAAAAAACACTCAATAGTCACAAAATGGATTATTCCAATCAAAAAATACTTACCAACAACTGTGATGTTAAAATTCACACGATCCTTCATTTAGTACAGTATCATTAGCTTTGCATGTCACATTGGCTGTTATTAAGCCTGCAGGATATAAATGTGGTCTGACATCACAACATTGCCTAGATTGTCCTCACAGCCACAATGGTGGTAGGATTAATGACTCCATGAACAGTATCTTTTAGCTGTTGGTGATGGTGACCATGTGACATTAGCATGTATGCCATTTCAGCGTCACTTTTACAGAAACAGAACTTTGGACAGAAGACAGTTGGAGGAAGTTCATTATCTGCATTGGGAAAAAAGAAGAAAAGTATTAATCTTACATTACAAAAACACTCAATAGTCACAAAATGGATTGTTCAATCCAAAATACTTACCAACAACTGTGATGTTAAATTCACCACGATCATACGTTAAGTACAGTATCGTTAGCTTTGCATGTATCACATTTGTTAAGCCTGCAGGATATAATGTGTCTGACATCACAACATTGCCTAGATTGTCCTCACATACAATGGTGGTAGGATTAATGACTCCTTCAACTGTATCTTTTAGCTGTTGGTGATGGTGACCATGTGACATTAGTATGCCATTTCAGGCGTCCACATTTACAGAAACAGAACTTGGACAGAAAGTGATTGGAGGTTCGTGTCTGCATTGGGAAAAGAAGAAAAGTATTAATCTTATATTACAAAAACACTCAATAGTCACAAAATGGATTTTTTCAATCAAAAATACTTACACCAACAACAGCGAGAGGTGGGAGGTTTTAATAAACCAAGATTTATTTCCTAAATTACAACATTGTTTGATTTACTTTTCTTATTTTTAATTAACTTGACTCCTTAAGTTGAAAAGACTTATGGAGTAATATTTTTCAGTTCTCAAATTTTTAAGGAAAGCAGAGACACTGGTTTTAAAAGGGTATGTTCATTGCATTTTGTCTAGAATGGATGAGCAAAAGCGCCATAAGAGACCAGTGATTGGGACGGTTATAAGTCTGATACCCATTACTATTAAGCTTTTATTCTCAAGATGTTGTAAACGAAAGCTTGGCTACATAATTCATTGTAATCGATTTCTGGAAGGCCAGCGCTTTGTTTTTTATGCGGCGTAGCGATTCAGTCGCATTACTACAAACATATAGAAAAGGATGCATTGAAATGGATAGGGTAGAACATGAGGAATGTGACCAAGACAGCCTCGACCAGTCTTGTAAAACAATGAGATACAAGAACTAATGCAGGCAGTAGATCTTATGACTCACAGGCTTAGCGGGTTTCAAGAGCCAGGCATGAAAGCTACTCCAGCCGCATCCAACCCTCGTCGGTGACTGAGAGGCAACGTTATCGTTACAACTGTGGGAGAAACGGCCACACATGATGGATGCCTTCAGATCTTGAAAGAACCCGATTGATTAGGACATACGGCACATTGTCCAAGACAGTTTCTGCTAGTAGAGCAAAATTCCCAGGGTGTGCGTCAGTGACCAGACCATAACCCCTGTCTTTGCTCGATGGCCATTTTGTAAATATCTTCTTGATACTGGAGTGCTTAGGTAACGTTTGACAGAAACCTTTCCGCCCAACATCTTCCACACTGTCGGCTTCAACCTATACACACCTCATGGTGATAGGTGCCACTTTAACCAAAATATCATACAAGGGCATACGGTGAGTTAAACCTCAGGATTTCCCAGCAGCTGACTCTGCTGGAATTCAGCAGAGATAACCACCCTTTGCCTTGTATGCCCAGATAGCCAGGTTGAAGATGTGGACTGCCTGCTAGTTGGCACCAACACCAGCATTGTGCGAACAAGAAGTGGAAAAGAGTTCCTCAAGGGAAGCTGCCGCCGGATCATAGCAGGCAAGAAGTCTACAAGAAATCCCAAAGCAGTAGACTTACATTGGCAGCCTGAGCATCAGCCTGAGGATCAGATCTTAACAAATCCATCACATGAATTAGTCCGGGAGAAGAAGTGGGAAATAACGGTATAGTCCACAACCTCACTAGGCCAAGCAAGAAATCCTCATCAAGTGGGGGAGGTCTCGAACTCCCAGATAGTATTCAGGCCGAGGAACAGCCTGGTTGAGCTACCATATGGACGCCCAGGACAAAAAGGTCATCCTTGCTTGCATGTCCTGTCACAGTGTCAATGCCTGCTGTCGTCTTGCATCGCCCGGCGCTGGCATTGAAGAAAGTTCCCTTTCCCAGATGACTCTCCATCTATGATGAACCAATCCCCCAGTGATCAAAGCCATGGTTCATCTTTAGAAACTCCCTCCCAGAAGAAGATGTCAGTTGACAAAATTGTAGTGACTGTTCCAATGTATTTTCGCAATGACTACATGCAGAATGGGCACATCAGAAGTAAAACACACCATCCAACCTCTCCGGCGGAAACTCCTTTTGGAGAAATGTAGGGAAAATTCCCCTGCCGACTTTGACCCGGCCTTAGGCAACATCTGAAGAATCTTCAAGATAAGGGCAACATCTGAAGAATCTTCCAAGATAAGGGCATCATCTAAGAGTAAATCGAGCCAATTCGCCTAGCCAATAGTGCTGGTCCAGAAGAATGGCGATTCACGCCTCTGCATCGACTATCTGAAGTTGAACAGCCACCGGGTAAAGAGACAAATATTCCACATACAGAGATAGAAGACACACTCCACGCCATGAATGAAGGCAAAATAGTTTACTCCTGCCTCGACCACAAAAGTCCGGTTACTAGGGTTTGAGATGTGGAGGATAAGCACTGAATGATTTCTGGTATCCCCTTGAGTTTCTCTGAATTCAACCCGTATACCCAAAGGCATCACCGTGCCCTGCCACTTTCCAGCGCCTGATGGAGAAATGCATGGCGATCTCCATCATAATGTTGTGTTTAATGTAGATGACATAATTGTGTTTACCAAGATGGCAGCGAAACATGAGGGCCCGGCTACTCCAGGTTTTTAGACCGCCTTCACCAATTTGGGTTGAAACCGGGTCCAACGAAATGCAAGTTCTTCCAGTCCTCCGTTAAGTGTCTTGGCGTATCATTACTGACTGATGGCATAAGCGCCAACCCTGCAAGATCGATCTAATATTATGAAGAGAGCTTAAGTCCTTTCTTAGGTTCACAGGCTACTACCGCCCGATTTGTTGAAGGTTATTCGCCGGTGGCAAGTTCTTCCTGCCGGTTTTGTCACCCCTCATCCGCCGATGTAATTGCCTACTATGGGCAGGACTGGCAACAACTGCAAAATGCAGATGGCGATCTCGTCCCGAGTCATCCAGTTCGTCCAAGAATGATGAGAAGCCCGGAAGGTAGTCAGCGAGTGGAGCTGCGAGGAAGCTGACCCAGCTCCTTCTCCGTCATTACGACAAGCTGAAGATCCGAGATGGCATTCCAGTTTTCATCAAAGCACCAAGAGTGATGGGCCAGCGGATCTTCCTGCAGCTCAGTGTCCCGAAGAGTCATCGTGGTGAAGCTTTACAAGGCATTATCCATGATGATATCGGCCATCTTGGGTTTGATAGAACCCTTGATCTCGCCCGGTCCCATTTCTTCTGGCCGAATATGACCGCACACATAGAAAGGAGATGTCAAACTTGTGAAGGTGTGTAGCCAGGCGGAAGGGGCGGGCTGGTAGATTTGCACCCCTTGTGCGCCATTTTCCAATAGTAAGCTTGTCTGCCGTGATTTCTTCAGCCTAAAGCCAGATGTTAACCAATACCAAGAATATCTTAGTCGTTACAAATACTATACCAGATATGCCTAGGCTTTCCCCACCAAGAACAAGACATCCCTTGCAATGTAAATGTATAGTGGGAAAAGTACTTAGATTATACTGGATTCCCCAGGCATACATTCCGACCAGGGGCGACATTTTGAGACAGGTCTAATACATTTCCGGAATATAGAAGTCGCGAGGACCACCCGTATCATCTCCATGAAATTGTCAGTGAGGAAGCGTTTTAATCAGGCCCTACTGCCAATATGCTGCGACACCTGTGACTTTTTTGTTTGTTTTTCTGTTATGCAAATCGCCCACACACAAGATAATGGCCACTCCAAGGTGGAGGCTACTAAGTCATTGAGTTGTTACAATGACTCCACACTGAAGAAACCAGCCCCTCGCACGAGAAACAAAGACAAGTTAATAACTAGCCTCTTCCGCGGTGCGAAATATGACTGGGAGAATTAACTAGTCCAGAATAAGGCAGTTGCTATACTGCCTCTGCCCATATGAGCAATTATGGTTAAGTGTCTTGATCAGGACACAAGTGTCCCGTCCGGGATTCGAACCCACGTTCTGCTGCTAACACCAGAACTTGAGTCCGGTAAAGCTAGACCGCCGCTCAACCCACGACACTCCATAAATGATGATGAGGAACAAAATAAAAGAAATGGAGACTCCATGGTGGTCCTCTTGTACATGCCATATAACTGGCCCTAGACACATAGTTCAGCCAGGATAATAGCCCTACTTCCCTAATATTTGGTAGAGAACCCCGTCTCCCTATCGAGCCTATTATTTGGGTGGCGTTGATCATACCAAATATGCTGCACACATAAAGGAAAAGACACGGGAAGGCACATGAACTTACTTCAGCTGTCATGTAGAAGACCGCCAGAAGGTATGATAGAAAGATCGTGAAAAACTCACTTGGGGAAGAAACAACCGTGCACTCGTCAAGAATGTGGCATAAGGGGTCTGCACAAACTTACCCGATCATTGGAGTAAGGTTGTTTTAGCGATATATCGCAGAAGTAAAGCGAGACATGTTTATGTTCTCCATGTCCAATCGGCGACAGTGGTCCAAGTAAGACTGCATCAAATTATGTTGCTCCCTTGTGGTTTTCCTCCAGTTGAAGTCATCTAGCTATTGGCACAGAAGCGGCCTCAGCCCAAGTCTCGCTACGAACGCCCTGTGCGACAACCACTAATCCCGAGCATGTGTGACATGGTTGGACCTTTTCCACGACTCTGATGTTTCAGATGACAATTTCTATGTTCTCCGTCCGATACCCATGCCCTGGGCGGCCCTATCTCATAATCCATCTGCTCGATTTTTACCCAGAGACTTGCTCCAGGAGAGCCTACATCAGTACATGGAGGTCTACATCCTGTTTATTCTACTCCTGCTATCCAGACCATGGTGTCTCAATGACTCATCAGTAGATGGCTACAAGATGCAATCTACAGATTGTTCAACTAAATCCGCCATCTTAAATTCTTGGGGCGTCCTATATCATACTATGATAATTCATCTGCCACCTTTCACCTGGAACTCTTAATTTCTGGTGACATAAACTAAACCCTGGACCTGAAACACTGATCAACACACCCACAAAGCGCCACTCAGCTCCATAAAATTTCCTACAACCGTAATGAACTATCCAATCTTCGCAATGCTCCATGTACTGATGTAGCTTTATCTTATTTAGGATTGAGTCCAATTGAACTGTCTTGGAATACTTGCTAATCAACCCCAAACATACGCCGCACACATAGAGGTAAAAAAAAGCTGGTGGCCGTGGAGAATGGACAGATTAATTACACAACTAGCACTCCAGCCTTGCAACCCCCAGCAGTGAACTCAACCACATCAACAAGCACATTGGCATAACTTCCAACTCCAAATGTTCACTATGAGTCTAAACTTCAGCTCTGTGTCTTGAATACTCAATCCATATGTAACAAATCGGATGAATTTGTTGACTTTGTACTTCAAAACAATTTGGATCTTGTTGCCATAACCGAGACATGGTTTAAACCTAATGATGACATACCACCCTCGTGAGTGTACTCCTGCTGGCTACTCTCTCCATCATATCCCCAGACCAATAAGACCCCGATTGGAGGGGTTTGCACTACTCTTTGGGTCAGTTTATCTGTCAGTATGAAAAGTGTTAACGATGACTACCTAACATTTGAATCTCTGCATGCTGAGGTAACGTGCAACTCTAGATCTGTTACCTTGTTAATATTTATCGACCAGAAAGGGATGTTGATGGTAAACATGTAAACTTTCTCCAGTTTTTCTGCAGGAATTTGACAAATTAATTGTCTAGATTATCTCTTACACTCCATCTGACATTATTTTAACGGCGATTTTAACATTCATATGGACATTATTTCAGAAACAATTATGCAAATCAGTTTAAAGATCTGCTCTCTGCTCATGGACTTATACAACACAGCACCCACTCATCGGTATAGTGCTGTCTTGACCTCCATGATAGCAGCGATGAAAATACTTCACCTCTTATCTAAAGATATAACTATTCATCCCTGGCTTATCCTGATCATTGTATGCAATCATGTGGGCCCCAGACCTTAAACAACCTCCCATACCTACCATTTCTGTAACTACCATACTGGAAAAAAGTAAATATTAAAAGATTTATGTCATGATATTGAATCTCAACTGGAAAATGTAAACCTTGAAGATGTTGAGCTTGATTCTTTAATGTCCAGTCTATTTGAATCTACTGTCCGTGTATCTTGGATGATCATCACTCCGCAAAAAGCTTCGAACTGTTAAACTACAATCTGAATCCCCCTGGTTAAATGATGATATCCGTGCCAAGGAAAATCCATATCAACTAGCTGAAGATGGGCGTGACAATGGGAAACTTGAATTACATCGGCAAGAATACTGTAACCAGCGTGTTATTGTGAAGAACATGATTAACCAATAAAAATAACTCGTTACTCATCTCTTGTGGAAGATAGCTCTGGTGATCCAGAAAAACTCTTTATGTGCTGCATTGTTGAAAAGCTGCTTCATAAACCCAAAGCTCCAGTGCTTCCGTATCTACACACCTCGATCAGGACCTCGCCAAATGCTTTTTCAAACTTTTTGTCACAAAAATTGAGAATATCCGTGGTTCTTTTCCCTCAGTACCTGCCATTCTATCACAAACACCATCACAAGGATCCACAATATAGACTGTCCATGTTTGAGCCTACAGGTGTTCGCAGGAGATCAAAAAAGAAACTCATCATGAAATAAGCCATCAAAATCATGTGAACTTGATCCAGGTGCCAACCGCTAATAAAACAAAATATTGATGTGTTTGCTAGTATATCACAATTATTGTAAACAGATCTCTTTCTTCGAGTTGTTCCTAATAGCTGAAGGTTACTCGTGGCTAAACCTCCCTAAAGAAACCCAATTTGGACAAGGAAGTTTTCAAAATTGCAAGCCAGTGGCTTAATTTAAGTACCTTGGAAAAACAATCGGCAGAGTTGTTTCATCACGGATCTCTGACCATGTTAGGTACTAATAACCTGTCGGACACATTTCAAATCAGCCTACAAACCATTTCATGGAGCAGGCTTTGCTCTTCTTGGCGTCAACAATGACATTTTATCTGCCATGGATGAGGGGGAAAATCACTGCATTAGTTTTGTTAGACTTAAGCGCCGCTTTTGACACTGTCGATCCTCCAATCCCTTCTCTCCGCTCTTCAATATCATCTTGGAATACATGACACAGCCCTGGATTGGTGTAAGTCCTACCTTTTAAATGAGCCTCAACATGTTTGTGATAGTAGCATTATCTCCGAGCCTGTTACACCGGCCCACAGTGGTTTTCTGTTTTATACCTTTCCAGTTAAGTGACATCAATTTTAAATTACCATGTTCACGCTGATGACGCGAGCTTTACGTTACTTTTATATCTTCTCAAGAACCTGCTGATTCTGCATTAAAACACTGGAGAAATGTATTCAAGAGATTGAAGTTGGATGAGACAAAACTTCCTGAAATTTGAGCAAGTGAAAAAACAGAATTTGTTCTATTTGGATCAGGTAAGCAATTGTATACAAGTTTCTCTTCCATTTAAATTACAATTGGTGGCCTAAGTAGAATAATTGGGTGTTATATTTGACTGCGACAATGACTTTAAAACCACATATCTCCAACATTGTTAGCATATCATCATTTCATATCAGAAATATAAGCGAATTAGGAAATACTTGAATAAAAGTGCTGCTGAACCGTTACACATCACGTTTGTCACATCACGGCTTCGATATGAGGAATGCTCTCCTTCACGGTCTTCCGCGAGAATCAAATATCTCGTCTTCAACACATACAAAACACAGCAGCTCGTGTTTGTGACTTTGTCCAGAAAGTCATGCCATATCACGTAATACTTGAAGAAACTGCACTGGCTTCCTGTTTCACAGAGAATTGTTTTTAAACTTATACTAATTGTTCACAAATCTTTTAATAACATTGCTCCAATTTATATTTCTGAACTACCCAAAGTCTACCTCCATCACGCATAATTTGGCGCTCCAACAGCATCTCACTCCTCAAGGAACCAACTTCAAAAAATGGAACTGGGGTGATAGGTGGTTTTCTGTAAGCTCCGAGACTCTGGAATCATCGCTCAACTAAACTCAAATCTTGTCTTAAAGTATAACCAGATTCAAGTCGATGCTTAAAACTCATCTTATGTCACAACTCTTCAAAAGATGATGTATATTTGCTAATTGCATTGTAGGTACATGTATCTAGGTATATAATTTGTATTCCTATGCTATCATTGTATATTATTTTGTATTAATATTTTCTTTGTTTCCGGCGCCTTGAGCCGTAGCAGGAGGTGATGAATATGCTTGACGCTAAAAATCTTTATTATTATTATTATTATCTTCCATCGATGACGTACCAAGCTAGCATGAGCTCAAGTTCTCATTCTGGATTAGTTTGCCTCTGGTCATCGTAAGCGTGGGGAGGAATGAACCTGCCCAAGGTTCGCCGATATCAGCCAGCCCGCTCCCGAGGATGATGCCACACCAGTGCCTCCAGCGTGCCAGGAGGCCAGCCCAGTATTATGTAGCTGAAAAGCTGGAGGTGAGAACTTTTTTAGAACAACATTTTACGATGCAGCAACAGGCTTTGGAAACTCAGTAGTAATATGTTTAATGCCTATATACCTCTATCTCCTGATAATTAACATCTCGAGGCAGCCATGGTTCAAGAAGGGAGAATGTTGGACCGTTAGTTTGGGACTGCTCCAATAAAACAGTTTACTTAACAGAGTTAAGGTTTGACTACTTATGGTTTGACTGCTTAAGGCTGACACCTAAGGGCCCTAATGGCCAAACCACATTCCAAGGTGTTTACATGCACTTCCTGTTCTACAGCTGGTTCATTGTTGGAACAATTTTTTCCCCAATATTCAAATCTCTAAGAGCCATAAATTGTTTTAGCTAAGCTAATTGTAATGACAATTTGGTGATGCCAGCCCTCATTAGCAGCATTTTTGATTGATTAGAAAAGTCCCCCCTTATGGTGGTATTCCTAACGGCTTGCCCTAGTTTATATAATTGGGGTATCTCATTAGTTAACACCTTTAGAAGAAGGTGAGAACAGTTTTTTCACCAATGAGAAAGTTTTAACCACTGGCAGAGCTAAGTCTAGAAAAGGAAATATGTGTGCCCTTTCACTTCTAAAATCAGAAGTGAAGAAACCTTGAAGCCCTGTCGATTTTTAGTAAAAGTTACTAGATAACTTTTCACTTAGTTATCGGTTGGGAGACTTCATCACTCCTATCGCCTCATTTGCGTTGTGCTCTGTTGGTACAGGTAAGCTCACATCATTTTGTTGTGTTCTGATAAGATTATCCTTGCAGTTTTAATTATACAAGGATCACACAGAGGAGTTAATTTCTCCTATAGTTTAAACTTGTGTCCCAAAGTTTGAGATATATAGATTCACTCATATTTAGTTTTATATTGTTTAGTCATTTTATGAAATTTCAGTTATCCCTATTCTTATTTTAGCCACTTTATTTGATTTCTGAGATATATTATTTCTGTAAGAAGAATTGGGGATTTTTCTCTACAGTAGTTCGATAGTTTTTGTATTTGCAAATTTTCATTTTTTAACATTTCATAGAGCGAGTTATTGATGGTGATTGTTATTCACAAATGATCAAACTATATTTCCTATTTTTTCTATTATTCATTATGGCTATTGTATTAATTCTCAAGAGTTCAACTAATATGTGCCAGTAACCTACTGAATCGTTGTACCCGCGATACACAGAGTTAGCATTTTATTGAACACTGCGTCCCTATCAGAACGAAGTGTGTGTTGTGAACTTCAAGGTTAAAAAGAATCCCTTAAGACAGAAATGGCTGTTTCAGCCAACACATGTACACTGCTGCATTACTGCACTGTATCAGTTACATTGAATTAAATATCAATTTACATCAGCATTACTCCTCATTTAATTATAGACCATGACCATATTCATGAAACCTTACTAAGCCTAGTTGGTTACTAAAAGGCCTGTGATTTGTTTACTAAGCCAAGTTGGTAACTAATTGGTATTCATGAAGAACATTACTAATTAGTTTACATTCTAAGTTTCTTACTGAAGTTAGTGTTAATCCAGGGTAACTCTAAGTCACTAGTTAGCAACTATATCATTTATCACCGACCACCGGCGTGACAGCATGGCCAGAAGAATCATGGAATTGGTAGAACTTAATTAGGTACTATGCAATGAGAATGTATATATTCCGGGACAGGAGGAACCCAATAGACATCTTTAGTGATGCACAGTTGCAGCAACAATACAGATTTTTCCGGGAAGGATAATGCAAATCACACAACTTAGTTGCGCCCGATGTTGAACCTTTCCACAAGGAGGAGCTCCGCCCTTATACCCGTATCAACAATTGCTAATTGCACTACAATATTATGCATCGAGGACTTTCCGGTAATAGCATGAGGATCCACTCAAGCATGCACGGATTACCGCCGCGGGCAAGCAGGCAGCACGTGCCCGGGCCCAGGAGGCAATAGGGGCCCCGCGGTTTCCAAAAAAAAAAAAAAAAAGCATAGTTACTAGTAGTATTATGCGTGTATGGGCCGTGGTGGTTGTGCCCAGGGGCCTGTGCTCATGATGATCCGTCCATGACTCCAAGTATCCCAACCCCACAGCTTGCCGAGCCATTCAGCCGAGTTACCATGTCGCTGTGTAGAAAAATTAACGACTTCATGAAATTTGATGTTGATTCACTTACATGCAGTACACTACACCCACATACATTGTATAGCCTTGGTCCAGTTGTTTTTTGTTTGTATGGGTTTTTTGTTTTGTTTTATTGTTTTGTTTTTGTTTGTTTTTTTGCTAATCCTGTAAGTGTTGGACATGGATTAGCCCAATACACCTGTCACACTATTGTATCTGTTGTCATCACATTCCATACATGCCCGCTCCACCCAAAAGCACCCAATTCCAGTTACTCACGTATGCAACTAAATTCTCTAGTATGTAACTAGTTAGCAAGGTTCTAGTAAGCGGGTTTCATGAATTGCAATTCAGTTGTCAACTCCGCAGTAGACTACTAGGCATTTAGTAATCCCACTGGAGCCTAGTTGGCTGCTAAGTTAGTAAGGTTTCATGAATATGGCCCCAGGAGTTGTTAATGAAGGTTTTATTGAATGAATTATTCCCCTTGCTAACATGATGAGCATGTCAGTTTCAACTCTCATTAGTTTTTGTTAGTTCTACCTCTGAACAAGTGTTTCAAATCTATGACGACTGTTTGATTATGGTTGTACTTATTTTATTACTATACATGTATGTATGTAGTTTAGGGTTAGTCTTTGTAGTATTTTATGAAACAAAGTTGATTTTTAAGAGAAGCGAAGAAACCTTGAGGCGATAGCACTAAAATCAGAAGCCCTCTCAATTTTTTAGTAAAGTTACTAGATAACTTCTCACACTTAGTTATCGAAGACTTCATCGCTCTATTGCCTCATTTGTGTTGTGCTGTTGGTACAGTGTACAGTTATAGGTATCTCTTTGGGGAGCCGACCGGTTAGTCTCTTCGCCTATCCCTGTCCCTGTTCTAAGTCTTGATGGATTCGCTGGACCCTGACTGACCTCGTATCTCTGGGTTTGGACAAGTCAACTCAAGATGAAATTCAATCAGAAGTCAAGCTGAGTCCCAATTGTTATTTTACATTATATTAATAGGCTACTCATTTTGGCACTGTAAAACCAAGCACCTGTATTTTTCCTTTCTGAAAAGGAAATTATCAATGTTCCTAATGAAGAAAATTGCGTTATATATTCATAGTGCACCTTCAGGGTCAACATGACCCTTGACCTTGTGTGCAACAATAATACATGTCCCAACATGGCTGACGTTCCAGTTAAGTAAGTTACGTGTCTTTGTCCAGTTGCTGTAATAGGTCTAATTGAGTAAGTCAAACATATTTACTACATGGTGGCAGCTGGGTTTTTGTAAAATACCACGCGGAGGTTTGGACATAATTTTAAGTCGTTTTGGGACCATAAATAAAACCGTTTTACGTCGCTAAAAAGAGGTAAGCGTGTTGGCCTTTCTGATGGCCACAACCAGTCGCTCAGCAGAGGCGCACTCTCACACACGTTGATCGGTCGACTCGATAGCCATGATGAGGGTAGAAGACATTTGCAATTATATTGAGCGTTTAAACTTGTATTTCCAAGCAAATGATATTGTTTTCAGGAGAAACAAACAGCTGTTCTGTTGAGTGCTGTAGGCCAAATGTCTATAAAAAAGCTAAAGTCTGTCAGAACCAACTCCACTAACTGAGAAGACATACACAGAACTGTGTGAATTATTGATCACACACTATGGCGTAAACGCTCATTGTGTCCTGAGCGATTCCGATTCTATAAGAGGATCAGCAATCTTCAGAGACTATTGCACAGTATCACGATGACTCTACAGAAATTAGCTTCCAGTACATGCAAGTTCGGTCAGTTTTTTGGATGAGGCCTTACAGGACTTAGGCTTGTGTGTGGTATCCGCGGTGAAAATATTCAAAGCATCTCCTTACCAAAGATGGCCTGAGCTTTCAAGCAGCTGTTAACGGCTAAAACCCTTGAAACAGCAGTAAAAGACTTGATGAATTCAAGGGCAGTGTGGACTACAGCTTCAGTTCACACCCCTGCACAGGAAAGCCAAGCAGTATACATCAAAGCAACATTCCTGAACACTACGACCACAGCAGAGTGGAAAGACATGCTACAGATGTGGCCGGATATGAGTCACAAAACATGCCCGGCAAGTGGACAAAAGTGTAATAACTGCTATAAGGGTTGGTCACTTTTCCAAGAGTATGCGAGGCAATAAACAGTTGCGATCAGTCCAAGAGGAGGTCCAACTGTGATCCAGCGATGACAGCGAAGAGAAGACAATGATTTCTTAAATCGGTTCTGTCACACAGTTGGTACAGACAAAATAGAAGATGATGTGTGTGGCAACAGTCCATCAAGTGCAAGGTCAGATGATTCACTTTTGCACGGACACATGTTCGAAGTGGTGTTGCCAACTTATGTGTACAACTCCTACAACTCAGTGACAATTATTGCGACCAACAACGACCACGACTGCATGGACTACTTGGGACAAAAAGTTGTTGTGTAGTGAAGAACAAAACAATATTCACTGATGTTCCAGATTCTTGGCAAGGTCAGCCCGTCCTAGGCAAGGTAGCCTGTGAGTCTCTCGGTTTACTTCAGCGAGTTTACACCATGATAAACCGAGGAAGAGTTTTTGATGGTGCCGGTTGTCTGCAAAGGCTCACCTGTTAGCATCAAGCTGTCAGAATCAACTACCCACGTGTGTGTGTGACTGCCCAGACGCGCCTGTTGCCCTTCTCCCACAGCTGAAGGAAGGCGCGCCAGAAAATGGAAGCGCCAAGGAAGGCATTGTCAAGCGATCACTGAACCAACAGATTGGTGTGCTCCAATAGTGACAGTGCCCAAGAAAAAAACAAGATTAGAATCTGTGTTGATCTGCGTCAGTTGAATAAAGCTGTGGAGGCGCTTCACTATCCTACCCTTGAGGAGGTTTTGGGGAAAATCGCAGGAGCACAAGTGTTCTCACTTCAGATCCGAAACATGGTTTTGGCAAGTCCCCTGGACAGTGGTAATCAGAAATTGACAACATTCATTACGCCATTTTTGGGCGTTATTGTTTCCACTTACCACCTTCGGTATCAAATCAGCCCCTGAACTGTATCAGTGCATAATGAGTGACTTACTAGTGGATTTAGCTGGAGTTGTTGTTTATATGGACGATATTCTCATCACTAAGCACGTACACAGGAGGAGGCACAATGAAAGGCTGAACTCTGTGCTCCAGATGCCACAAGGCTGGATTCTTGACTAAACAGAGAAAAGTCAAAGATGGGACAAGAAGCGAATCATTTTTCCCTTTGGTCTCCAGCTGGACAAAAGATGGCGATGCATTCTGATCCATCCAAGATTGCAGCAATCAGAATGGCAGCACCAACTTGAGGAGGAAATAAAAGACTCATGGGCATGACTAATTGGTTGTCGCGCTTCATCCCAAATGCATCTACAGTTGCTGCCCCAATTGCAGATCTACTGAGGACAATGTTGAGTGGATTTGGGGAGCACAACAGAAAATACATTCAGAAATCTCAAGACACTTCCTGACCAAGTCACCAGCGGCATTCTATGACCCACATAAACCTACAATGGTTAGTGCAGATGCAAGTATTAGCTATAGGTGGAGGTTGCATTTTACAACAGCATGGTGAGACACGGAAACCAGTGGCCTACTGTTTCGTGGTTGGAGGTCTGCTGAAAAAATATGCACAAATTGAAAAAGAACTGTTGGCCAGTGTATGGTCATGTGAGAGATTCTATAATAATAATAATAATAATAAAGATTTTTTAGCGCACATATCCACCCTGCTGGGCGCTCAAAGGCGCGGAAACAAAAGAAACATTAATAAAACAATATACAATGATAGCATAGGAAAATAAATTATGTACCGAATACATGTACCTACAATGCAATTACAAATATCATCTTTGAAGAGTTGTGACATAAGATGAGTTTTTAAGCATCGACTTGAATCTGGTTTTATACTATGACAAGATTTGAGTTGGTTGGGAAGATGATTCCCAAGTCTCGAGCTGCGACGAAAAGCGACCTATCACCCCAGTTCCGTTTGAAGTTGCTTCAGCGAGGAGTGACATGTTGCTGGGGCGCCAGTGCGTGATGGAGTGTGAACTTTAAGTAGTTCAGAAATATAAATTGGAGCAATGTTATTAAAAAGATTTGTGAACAATTAGCATAAGTTTAAAAGCAATTCTCTGTGAAACAGGAAGCCAGTGCAGTTCTTTCAAGATTGGCGTGATATGGCATGACTTTCTGGACAAAGTGCAACACGAACTGCTGTGTTTTGTATGTGCTGAAGAGCGAGATATTTGATTCTGCGGAAGACGTAGGAGAGCATTCGTTATCAAGCCGTGATGTGACAAGCATGTATAATTTGTTCAGCAGCACTTTTATTCAAGTATTTCCTAATTCGGCTTATATTTCTGATATGAAATGATGATATCGAACAATGTTGGAGGTATGTGGTTTTAAGTCATTGTCGAGTCAAATATAACACCCAAATTACATTACATGTAATGAGGGGTTATCTCTGAGTCACCAATTATAATAAATGGAAGAGAAACTTTAGACAATTGCTGGCGTGATCCAAATAGAACAAATTCTGTTTTTCATCGTTCAATTTCAGGAAGTTTTGTCTCATCCAACTTGAATCTCCTTGAATACATTTCTCCAGTGTTTTAATGCAGGAATCAACGAGTTCTTGAGAAGATTTAAAGTAATAATGTAAAGCTGCGTGTCATCAGCGTAAAACATGGTAATTTAAATTATACTTCAAAATGATATCACCGAACTGGAGGGTATAAACAGTAAACCACTGTGGGCCGAGCACAGAGCCTTGGGGTACAGAATAGTCAAGAGTAACAGGCTCGGAGATAGCGTTACCAATACAAACATGCTGAGGCCTATTTAAAGGTAGGACTTACACCAATCAGGGCTGTGTCATGCTTGTTCCAAGATGATATTGAAGGCGGAGAAGGATTTTATGATCGACAGTGTCAAAAAGCGGCGCTTAAGTCTAACAAAACTAATGCAGTGATTTTCCCTCATCCATGGCAGATAAAAGTATATTGTTGTAGCGAAGAAGAGCAGTTCCGTTCCATGAAATGGTTTGTGAGCTGGACTGAAATGTGTCCGACAGGTTATTAACCTGACGTGGTCGAGAGATCCGGATGAAACAATCGTTTGAAACAACTCGCTATGAAACAACTCGCTATGAAACAACTCGCTATGTGGCCACATCAGAGGCCTACATGTGACACTACAGACCCAGGCCATAAGCCACTGGTGTCCTTGATTAAACTCAAAGGACCTGTGTGATGCACCACTACGTTGTCAGCACCTGCTGATAAGCCTTATGAAATATCATTGTACTGCTGTCTACACACGGGTAAGACCCTAGTCATAGCTGATACTTTGTCCTGAGCACCGCCAAACATAAAGGACAGCGAGACAAGTGATGACCTTGAAGCTGAAATCACAGCTCACGTCAACATGATAACCAATCAGTGGCCAGCCTCAAATGGGAAAGCAAGAGAAATGCTTTACAGGAAACAGAACAAGACAGTGTACTGTCACTTGTGGCATCCTATGTAAAAAATGGATGGCCAAAGTACATCAAAGATGTTAAACAGATGTCAAGCGTATTTGGGAGGAACAAGACAAAAATTGTAGCCAAGTGGTGACATTTTAACATACAGTATTACATTGTCATACCGCCAGAAAATGCAACAAGAGATGCTAGCGAAACTCCATGAGGGTCACCACAGTTGTATCTAAAAGCCGGCGATGGGTGCATGCCAAGCCATATGGTGGCCTGGGTGGCACGAACCAGCGCGGTATCTGAGTCATACTTGTTACAAAAGAAAATCACAGTGAAACAAGTTGAGTACTTGTGAAAATGGAAAAGGATTGTTTAACCACCAGTTTTACTAAATAAAGGGATGTACATGACCTCCAAGGGGGATGTACATGACTCATGTACATGATGTTGATTTTCATGAACATCTGTGATTTTATTGTTCTATGCTGTCAGCGAGCTGTTGTCTGTGGAAAACCAAACATTATGAATCCTCAAAATGAGACATGTTCCTTTGTAGAAGAAGCGAATGAAGACTACTTAATAATTTGTTGATGTTTGCCCTGGTCAGTAGTGGGAAAACTACTGAGAGAATATAAACATAAATATCATGGTTATGAAAAGTGAACTTTAGAATTTAAACATACCTACGACAACTGTGATGTTAAAATCACATGATCCTTCATTAGTGCAGTATCGTGGCTCTGCATGTCACTGTTGTTGTGCCCGACTGGATATAAGTCACCTGACATGCTAACATTACCCTAGACTGTCCTCACATACAATGGTGGTAGAATTAATAGCCCAGTGCCATTAGTATCGTTGGCTGTTGGTGGCCGGTGACCAGGTGACGTGTATTGCCATTCCACCGTCCACATTCCACGGTGAGGTCATTTGGACAGTAGACATCTGGAGTTAAATATAGAGCTGAAATAACAATTCAAATGATGGGATGTTATATGTGATTATTTGAGGGCAGCCATTTCAATACAATTCATTTTCAACTGCAGTGCCATAGTAGTGAGGGGTATTAACTTAATTGTTTTGAATATAAGTACAAACCTATGAAAAAACAAGGAGAAAATATAAAGCAATTATTTGAGATTGTTAACCCCCTGTACATTCCCCTGAAGGGTTTTTGACACGGGTTGGCATCCAGTCTTCTTCGCCAGATTAATTGAATACCATTGGTGGGTACCAGGCTAATTTGTTTGAAACAATAAAAGGAACATCACTTAAAAGATTATTTTAAAGAGTACCATGTTTACTTTATCATGTGTACTATTTCATGCTTCATGCTGAATGGTATAAATGTGACAGTAGATCCAAAAGTTCTGCTAGCAGATGTGAAGCATCATCTTTAGATTTTTGGGATTTTCCAGCTCTTTGTGTGGTCAGTAGGCATGAAGAAAAAAAGTGTGAATCCTTTCTTATATTTTTTAGTCATATGAAGCAGTATTGAAATAAGTCACAATGAGGGGTTGCGCTCAGATGATTTGCAAAAGCATAGCTAACTTTGAAACTGCAACAGCGGATGAATAACTTTGAATATGTCTGTTTTTAATAGAATATGCAGACTACAACCCCCTCATTTCAATCGTTTCCTTGACTAAAAAATAACAAGAAAGGATCTGCACTTTTTCCTTTCCGCCTACATGTTTGTGTTGCATTTCCAAAATATGCGTCTATAGTATACCCCATAAAAATGATAGTATTCACAGCCAAGTAAGAGCCAGGCGCTTTGGCTAGATGGGTTCTAAATCAACTGTAACTTTCTTTAAAATATAAATAATAAAAAAAGGAAAAATCAGGAAACAAATTACTTCAGAAATCGCTTTAATTAGTCTTCAAACTTTAGGGGAAATCTTTATTTTCTCTGAACTCCCCTTTTCATAAAATTCACCATTTCCTTTAGAATATCACGGCCAAAACAAATCTTGCAGCTTACCCCACATACAACACTACATGTACTTATCTGGGAAACATACACTATGTAAAATCACTGAGGAAAGGGAAGAGAACATTCCTCCATGATAAAATAGATGTGTTATTATGTAGTTTCTTTTCAAGGATTGATTTATTGTGTTCAGGATTAGATTATATTAACAGTATAACAGGATCAGGATGATTCACTGTTCTTTCTTTCCTATAGGATTTTCATCTGAGCATACACATGACTCTATGCCCCTTACATATACACTGCACACTCTATGCAAAACCAACTCACACACATGTATTTGCATTGGATTACAGGCGAGCCTCCATGCTGTGTTGGCTACCCGAGCCGAGATTCAAACCTAATTAGCCTTCAAACAAGCCTTTGGGTGAAGACACGAATTGAAAAGAGGGTGATTAACACTTAACTTTTTCTTTACAAACCCGCCCTATGGGGGGTTGTCACTAAATACACTGTAATAGAGAGGACAATATATGCAGTGTTGGTACAATGCATGAAGTTATAGTGTCCCTGCATACAGTTTGTAAGTTTGTTTACATTACATACACTGTATAATCACAGGGCTTGGGCTACAGAAAAGATTAGGCAAGGTGCTATGACACAGGATGAGTATTGTTCATAAGATGCATCTTGTATTCAAGACATAAATGAGGCTTTGTGGTTTAGCTAGCTTCTATTGTTGTCATAGTAAATTATTGTTGGTCAAGTTGTAAACTAATTATTCTCTACTTTACTGCATACTCGGTAATGTGTACATGTATTCACTTCATTTAAATTTAGCATAAATGGCCTCCAAATGAATGAAATCATTGTGTCAACCATATTTATCCAATATATGTAAACATTTTAAACAAAATGCTAGCCCAACCCTCTCAAGGAGAGCTTTCTGCTACGGGACATCCAGCGAGACAGCTCCCATCCACATCCTCACCGCAGACAAAAGGCAAGCTGCGATCATCCCAAAAAAATTCTAAAGGTTTTAAAAAATGTATTAAATTTTCTGATAAAAAATGTTTTCCTAATTATATACAATCTATCCCAAGTATGTATCAATATTTGTTTCCTTCACGTTTTGGTCATTAGCTTATTATGTTTGGAAGGAAGTGTACATGTACACATAATACTGTATGATTTACAGAAATGTGAGTAAGTTTACAACTTGACCAACAATAATCACCATGACAACAATAGAATCTAGCCAAACATGTGCTTCACACTATATGTAGAATACAAGATACATCTTAGGAACAATACTCATCCTGTGCCATGGTCAGAAGATCTCCAAAGGCAGTCAATAGATTTGAACAGTACTCATTTGCTTAATCTTTCTTGTGGCCCAAGCCCTGTATGATAGTTGATACAGTGTCTGTAATGCAAACAAATTTACAAACTGTATGCAGGACACTATAACTTCCTGAAAACAAGTTATCTGATGGTAGGCATACATTCATTCAGAAACTTAATGTGTGATAGGACAGTCAGTTATTTACTTTAAAAATATTAAATTGTAAACAAAAATTGTAAAATAAATTCATATTTGAAAGATGAAAAGAATGATTAAAATCTTGTTATTTGTTTAAATTATTTTTATTGAGTGATGATAAATAATACATATATTCTACCAATTTTAGACTTTTTAAATATGGTAACAGTTTTTTGTTTTACTCCCAAACGTGAATACTTATTGGACAAAATAATGTTCTTTACGCACCATGTACCAATTTAATACAAAATATTTGAATTATAATTTGGTAAATTTGGCAATAAATATAGTTATTATCCATTTTTACCTTTTCTTTTTAAAGCCTTAGGACTAAAATTTAAAGTGTCATCGAAACATTGACAATATAATGTGTAAAGAATGTTGTAGACTCCGTTATGTTTGAACCTTCAGTCAAGCTTTTATTTAGTAACAACACGAGTTCACACTTTAAGCAATGTAAGCGGCCATGTTATGGTGATGCATGCTGGGATACGCATAGATTAAACTTGTGCAAGGCGTACCGCCATCCTCTCTTCTAAGTTTTTGTTTTAACTTTTTGAATAAAACAATCTGCTTTATAACACTTATGAAGATTGGTTTGATCAAGTGAATTGTAAAATGAAGTCTGGTAATTTAGAGTCCAGTGTTTCACTGATTTAAATTTTTTTAAACACTGGTTGCGTAAATGTAAGATAAACAATTAACTATTGTGAAGTGACAGGTTCACTCTTAATTTTAAAATTTTCTTCAAATGAGGGTAGCACACAGGAACAATGGCGGATTAAACTGAGGAGCAGGTACTTGATCAATACTTGATTGTTTATTCAGATGATATAATCAGGAACAGCAATTACAATGTCAATCAGAAGGTAATTATTGAGATAGATTTCAAGCTAGAACTGGAGGTTGGATGTAGATTACATTGTGTGTGACCGGAAATAGCTTAGCAGCCATGGAAACCGTGGTTGTTCATGAAAGGACGCACGGAAATAGGAAAATTAAGGTAATTTTTAGGTCTAAATCACAGCCAAAAGATTATACTTCACAAAATGATTAGAAACGATTGTACCATGAATGCAAGAACACTTGAGGGCGCTATATAGGTCGAGGACTTTTCGCACAGCCGCCCCCACATTTTGGATCTCAAATGTGTAAACAAGAAAGTCTCAAGTTAGTTAATGTTCATCTGTCCGTTATCTTTTAAGAATCATCGGTCCCCTCGTCAGTGAACAGAGCAGCCTCACAAGCCGAGCAACGGGTCTGGCCATACACTCGGTCTTTGACCTGCACCTTTAGCAGCCCGCACATGCCCATCACGCCAGGTTGTGTTGCAATGCTCTTCCAACGGGCCACCGGGGCTCTGATAAGCTGAAATTCGACAACCATGACGACATCACCGCAGACGCTCCTGCGTCCTTTTGCCATTTACGACAGCTGAAGTCCAGGCAGGTAGTACTTGATGAAGTGTGCCCCAAAACTGGTCAGCAACACCTGGCTGTGCACTGTGTGTTGCCAACGTCTCCGATAAGGAGTTCGTCTGCAGTGTAGACCACTTGAGGAGCGATGGATCAAACCGCCCATCAAACAACATATTGGGGTCATCGGATCAACGTCAGCCCATCGTGAGACCTGGGCCCCTTCCGGACTCGGCGGTTCAGGACGGTGCGGTCGCGGACGGATGGTTGGAACTCGACCTCGCCCCAAGTTGAACAATTGATTTTGGCTCCAGTTCTGAATTCAGTACTGCTCGTAGTCCTTTGTTGAACGACTTTCCCCAAAACCCCTTTCGTTGGATGTCTGGGTGGTTCTGGATGCTCTGTGGTTGGGATGGTGGTTGTGCCAGTTTGGAAACTCCTTTCCTGACTTTCAGGTCAACGACTTCCCTGTTAAAGCACTTCCTTGTTGGATACGGAGATAGGGAAACAGATTCTCTATGGCCTCTCGTTGTTCCCTGTCATCATCGGAGGTTCTCGTTGAGAGCCGCCCCGTCAAAGGTGCTGTTTGTACGCCTGAATAAAGTATTCCAGTTCTGGTAGGTTTCAATTTCAGGCAACAGTTGGTCCTGGACGATCACTGCTCCGCAGAAGGTTGACTTCCTCAACTCGACAGGATCCTCTGTGTTTGATCGGTGAATGGGCTCAACGGCCATTGCGTTGAGGAGGCTGGGGAAAGAAATGGAGGACCATTCCTCCACCTGGATTCTTCTGAGCTTTGCCACAGACTTGCCGCGAGTGATGTCATGGCGGGGGTTGTTCGCTGTATCGACATAGTGCCAGTTTTGTACATCGGTGAGGTCTGGATTTCCAGCGAACGAGTTCCTACAGACACGCGCTGTCTGCATGAGTCAGATTGCAGCCATCTCCAGCACGGTGGTGGAGTCCTCCACATGATGATCTTCTGGATCGGCATCGTCAACTCTTTCGCAAGCAGGTCTGCTAGCTGCGCACCGGTCCAATGCTGCTGAAGAGTTCGAGCGGTGGCATCGATAGTTGCCGTTGGAGCCACCCGTGACCTTGACATGATGATGAAGCTGGTGTGGACACTTCCCTCTACATCTTCCGTGCGGAGATATGCGACTGAGCCGTAGATTCTTTCGATGCATCACAGAGGAATGTGGATCTCTGCCGGTGAGCAGTTGCTGGATCGATGTCGGGCTTCGTATAACATCTGGGTAGGCGAAGGGTGGGAGGTTTGAAAGTTCACTTTTCCCAAGTATTCCATCTTGTGAGGATATCTCCTGGCTCTATGGGTTTGTCCCAGTCCCTCAATTACATTTCCTAGGTCTGGACGAGGATCTTGGCACGTGCAGTGAAGGGTGCTAGGTAACCGATTGGGTCGTACTGACTAATAAAATCTTGTAGACTGTCTCATGTTTGAGTGTTTTGGTATTGGATGGGTCTATGCTTGTAGCTGAGCTCATCCTTGTCACACTGCCAACAGAAGTCCAAGTGTTGCCTCAGGAGGTCAGTCTGACCAAAGACAACCACAGTTCACCAAACTACAGTCGAGCTTCTGAGGTAGGTCTTCCACAACTGTTGGAATATTTGCTAGCCATTGGCGGATATTTGAAACCACCGGAGGCTAGAAGATCTCGCATTTTTGCTACAGGTTCACCAGCATTGGGCTTGAGTGGGAACACTATCTGAACAGTTGTCCACGTAGAAGGGTTGTCAACTGCGCGTGCGACATCTTCATATCCTTGCTGGTTGTCAAAGACATGTTTACACAAAGCAAATGTAGCACAACACGGGCTGCATATGGTTCCGAATGGAAAGGACTTGCCACTGGTACAATCTGCTTTTCTGCCTCTCTGTCCATGTTGCGCCAGATGAATCGGAATAGAGACTTGTCCCGTGGCAGGAGTTGGACTTGATGGAACATTGATTTGATGTCCCCAGATATGGCTACCTGCATACTGCCGGAATCTTAGGAAAACTCAAAAGAGAAGCACCCAAGCTTGGGTTGGCAGGTGATCGTTGAGGACTCTACCAGAGTGTTCGAATGAACAGTTGAAGACTAGACGAAGTTGCTTTCCGTTGTGTGTTCAACAATACGGTGTGGAAAGTGGGACTCATCTGTCAGCAGTAACTTCCAGCATAGCTCAGGATTTTGACAAAGCCTGCATCTACTAGCTTCTTGGTTTGCTCGTTGTGTATTTTTGCAAGGTCTGGCTTCTTCTGCAGTTGCCTTTCTGTCCGCTTCAGGTTGGACATGACCGTATCTTCAGCTCGCCGTGGAACTGGACACCCATCATTGGTACGCGCAGCATAGATTGTGGCATAACGATGGATCCTTGTCTTCCACTCGAACAGTGTCGGCTTCTAGTAAGTCGATTGCTTGCTTGGTCTTGTTTTGAGCGAGTAGCCGCCTTTTCATTACTGAATGGCGGGACATCAGCTTGCCACAGTCTCTCCACATGCTGCATGATCTTTTTGGTTTCAGGAAGAATGGATGACTTGAAGCAGTTCTGTTCGTAGGGCTGTTCCCTTAGTACCCGGCGGTCCCTGGAGCGTCCATCCCAGTTGCGTGTGGATGGCTACTGATTGCACCACTCGGTCCAAACTTAGAAGCTGGCTGCTGAGGAATGATGAGATCAGGGGTAGTCTGGTCCAATCAGGATCAAGGGGCAACTTTGTTGATGAAGGTAGCCCAACTCCACGCAGGTGTGGCCAGCGATTCATTCCCTAACCACACGTGATTCCGTTGCCTTGTGAGCTGTCAAAAGCATGCCTATTTCGGTGAAGTCACCTTAAAATTAATAAATATGCTTCTGTCTAAAATGCTTGTGGAATTGAAAATTGATGAGCATCTAGCAATCATAGGCCTGAATCAAAACTGAATAAAATGATGATATAAAAAGCAAAATAAGAGAAAATACATGGCAAAAATAGCATTTATCATCAATATTTTTAGACTTAGAGACCCGTCATGATTACACTTCATGTTTTCAGGGGAGCTCAAAATAAAGAAAGGGCCCAGTTGATTTGTGTAAGTTCAGCTCAGGCCCGGTCCCCAACCATACTTTTGCATGGCGGTGTAGAAGTTGTTTATAGCGCCCTCTGTTGATCACAAAGTTGTTGTTATCATTAATCAATCCAAGATGGCTGAATAAACATAATCTAGAAAAGTTCTCAATTGTTTCGATCCAAACTCAATCTCATAATCTATCTTAAACACCACAGGCGGAGTCACAGTTGGTTGCTTTTTTAGCTATTCCAGAGTCGTGCATCAAGAGATTGTGAAGGGTCATTGCACTTCCAGGTCATGATTCCCAGTGCCAGTTGTTGTATGGGTGCGTGAAGGACAAAGTGTCAGCAAGAAAAAGAGTTCTTTGCCTTTCTTGTACAAATTATAGACATGTATAAATTTGATTATAATCTCCAGGGTGATTTGGGAATAAGTCTAAACAGCTGGAGGGGTGACAAATTCCGCGAGCGACAATGAACTATTGTATGGATTTGTTTAAGCTATTCACTGTTAAAACCAATGTTCAATGAAAACAAAACTTCTTATATTACTGGTAAAACACACAGGAAACACATGTTTAATTTGGGCCTACGTGATGTTTTTTGTTAAATCATCAATGCCTACTTCATGTCCCAATGACTTCTCATCCTTAGAAAGTCGAGTATTAAATTCTTTGTGGAATGTTTGGATAATCTGCTCTCAAAGTACCTTCATCTGGTCAGGTAGCGAAACACAACAGCCGAAAAAGACCACGCACCCGAGTGTGAAAACTTTCCCAGCTCATGAGCCATTTAAACCGTCACCGTATTCAAAAAGTTTGGGTCGTCTATATATTTAAATAAGGATACATTTCCCTTATTAACAAATTATTTACTTACTTCAATATGGCGGGAGTGTGAAGTGACGTGTACAGATTGTTCTCTCCCAGATACCTCCAGATTTTAAAGTTTTGCACCGCTCAAAAATCTCACCATCCACCTACCGATCTACATATAGCTTCTTTGAGATCACTTGTCGATCGAACTTAGTCGAAAAAATCAACCAGTTCTCATGGAAACAACAAAAAGTGACTCACCTCAGGCTCCGTCATGTCAGCGACTCGTAGCAAAATGCAGCTGTCGTAATAATTACATCAATATGAATGCTAAGCTTGATCAAATTCTTACCTCACTAAACAATGTCGAATCTAAACTGACCAACTTAGAAGTGAAACTTCAGGATGTCAAAGAGACAGATGCGAAAAACAACGAAGTCGTGTACTTTCTTGAGACTCAATACCAGCAAGTTCTGACGAAGATCGACAACCAGAAAGCCGATGCAGACCGTGCAACCATCAAAAGCACCTTCATGATTATATAGACAACCCGAAAACTGGAGCCGTCGAAATAATGTGGTCATCCATAGCCTACTATGAAGGATCTGAAGAGAAACAAAATCGTGTGAGGTCTTCCTTTAAAATTTCTTTGATGATCACATGAAACTCGACGACGCCCGGGACAAGTCAGAAATTAAGCAATGCCACCACTTGCTCCAGCAAGGCCGTCCATGACCCCAGACCCCACAGGCTCCCGATCTCGGTCCCGTCCGATACATTGCAAGTTTTCTTCGTTACAGTGACCGTCAGCTAATTTTCTCCAAAATGTAGCAAAACTGTTGAAGAACAACCTGTATAAATCTTCTAAGATTTTATTACTTACGACGTCTCTGTTCGAGTCAAGACATCCGGCGGAAGAGCTACTGGATCGCCATCTTCAATCTATCCGCAATGATGAACGGGTGTTGTTCTTCTTCATACCCTGGTCCGCATATACACTCCAGTGATCAAGCTACAGCTCCAAAGATTGCCTTTAGATCATTCCGACTTGGGGAAGCAAATCTGTCAAAGATCTAATTTGTCAGCCAAATTGTTACGAGATCACGTAGCCTTTTGATCGCTCCTCGATCACTTTTCATACGATCAATCCACCGGGAGTCGATTAATATTTCAATTTCACGAAATGTGCGTTATCTTATGGGACATACATGTATTTAATTATATCATTCATTTACTCATCTGTTATGTTATGTGACGTCTCCATGATAACCACTCAGTTATGTAACAAGGCTTGTGGTTTTACAGGTATTCATCAGGAATGTAACCAGTTCTTCGTGTCTGCTTTATTGTCATGGGTTTGTGAGCTTCAATAGACAAATCAGACTCTTTATTTGCCTGTATGTCTCCCCAGCTGCCGTTGCTGGTTATTAACTGGTACAACCAGTCACACATGGCTACCAGTACTGTAAATTCATGCGTGCCCTTTACTTACAGCTGTTAACTTATTAGATCAGAGTTGTCCGGTATGCAATAAAGGCCTGTCTGATAACTGTCAAAAATTGTGTCACTCATATTCTGCCTTTCAGTCATCTTGAACAAGATGATTTCCAACAAAGAGCTTATTTGAGTTTCAGAACTAATGCTATACTAGATAATTAACGGCTCAAGTTTGAAATTCAATCCGTTCATTTTTAATGACAGTTTTGGCAACTCGGAATCGGATCCAGACAGAAGTACTATTCTAATATTACATTGTGCAGATTCGGACTATTTGCTTTCTGATTTGCTTTCAGTTTGTTACAAAATATGTTAACACAACAATTACGCAACCACTAAGCATTTTTCATGTATTCATTACAACCATATTGCCGACTTCATTAAGTTACTGGGAAATTTCATTTAGCATTATTGGAATGTTTGAAACATGGTTGAGTAAAAACAGTCCACACTGGGCATCACAGATTATAGTTTTATCTATAGCAACAGACAAGGTCAGAAGGTCGGGGTGGTGTTGCCATGTATGTCCCACGATTCCCTTACACTTTAAAGAAACATGTCCTCAAATTAGACAATACTCTTTGTGACTCACTTTTTATTGAGGAATTCCTCAAATGAGACATAAAAAATAACATTGCTGGAGATTGTGTACAAGCCTCCTGATACCAACATTCTGTTCATTTGTGGATTGTATTTGATACACTGCTCACTAAAATCAGTAATGACGTAAACATCTCTTTCATAATGGGTGATTTCAAAATTGATCTCCTCAAACGCATGAGCATCACAACTCAACCAAAAACTTTGTCAATTCACTATTCAGTAATTCCCATTTCCTTGATTGATAAAGCCTACTCGTATAACCAGCTCGTCTGCAACGCTCATTGATAATATCATTAGTAACAGTAGTGGCTTGCAGATTATTATCAAAATTATTCTCTTTCTGATACAGTACAACTGATCATTTACCAGTTTTCAGATCACACAGTTGAATGATTCTGCCTTGTACTATTAGAGATAATTCTCCAGCGTTATTGGGAACATCTAAAACAAACCATCTCAAAATTTCAAGGAAGACTTGGCTAATGTTAGTGGAATTATGTGTATTCTACTGATGATCCTAACGATGGATTTAATGGGTTTACATCTCATTTCTCTAATCTGTACAAAAAACATTTTTCCGCTAAAGGGCTAAACCCAAGAGGAAGGTGAAATCCTGTATGACAGACGGCATCTTACAATCTAAGAACCAAATTGTACAAAAATTCCTCAAAAAGACCAAACGTGGAAAACGAAAACATTTATAAACTCTTTCGTAATAGACTGAATGCTGTGATCAAACAAGCCAAAAATCAACTGCTTCGAGAGCAAGTTTTTCCCCAAGCTAAATCCAATATTAGAGAGACCTGGAATATTATTAATTCCATCCTAAAGCCTGCCAATTCTGGAAAGACACGTGATTACACCATCAACTGCAATAGTAAGCAAACCAATGACCAAAGTGAAATTGCAAACGCATTTAATAATTATTCACTCGAATCCCAGCTCCATCATTGGACAGTAAGATCCCTAAAAGCTCAAACCAGTTACCGGAACTATCTTACCAAATTTCCCAACCAGCAGTGCTGTGCCCAAAACCCATCAAACCCATCAGCGAACTTGAAATCATTAAGGTACAGGGTCATTTCAGAACAAGGCTCCAGGTATGGACGATTTTAACCCAGGAGTTATCCAAATCATTCATGAGATTAAGTAGCCCAACCTTTGTGTCATGTGTTCAATAACCCTCATTATCTTTTGGTGTATTTACTAGTAAACTAAGTAGCCAAAGTGACACCGATTTACAAAAAGTGGTGATCATTCTGATTTAAACAACTAGATTAAATCTCAGTATTGTCTTACATTTATCCAAACTACTTGAAAAGGAGGTGTGTATGATAGAACAATCAACTTTCTAAATAAGTTCAATCTCTTATTTGTGAGCAGTCAGTATAGCTTCGAAGCAATCATTCTACTTCTTTAGCACTGATTGACCTAACAAACAAGGTAATCGATGCTTTCGAGGATGTCGTGTGCCATGGGGATTTTCTGGACTTATCTAAGGCATTCGATACAATCAATCATGAGATTCTATTGCAGAAGCTTGGTCATTATAGGATCCGTGGCATAGCTCATGATTGGTTCAAAGCTAGCTTAAAAATCGTTCTCAATGTGTCAAATACGATAATTCTGTATCTGACTTCAAAACAGTTTCATCATGGAGTCCCCAAGGAATTCTCTCCAAGGACCATTACTTTTTATTCTGTGCCTCAATGATATTTCAGCTACATCTGATTTATTCTCATTTTATTCTTTATGCAGATGACACTAACATTTTATTTCTGATAAGAACTTCTTCCTACATTGTTTTATAATGTCAATCAGCATTTGGATTTGATGTATGTGGATGACTGAGAAAGCCAACCGACTCTCTGAACATTAAGAAATGTAATTTTATGATTTTCCATAGTAAAACTAAACAGTAAACCCACTGCAACGGTTCAATCTCACTGTTCAATGGTTAAATGAACCCATTCAACGTGTTGATAAAAATTAAATTCCTTGGTGTGACGAGTGATAATAAGTTGACATGGAATCATCACATTGATGAAATTGCTTGCAAGGTTTCAAAATACATTGGTATTATGTATACATTTAAACATTTGTTTCCATCTAGAGAGTTCTCCGTACACTTTATTGCTCTCTTATTCTCCATGTATACCCGAATTGTTACCGTGTGGTCTGGAAACACATTTCATACGCAATCAATCAAACTGTTCATTCTTCAAAGAAAGCCATCCGTTTAGTTTCTAAAAGCTCATTATACTACTCACACGAATCCCTATTCAAAGAACTCAAGCTACTCAACCTTGAAAACATTAATATATATCAACAGAACATGTTCATGTACAAATTCTTCAAAAACAACTCCCACTCACCTCCAAGCGCTCTTTAATTATTTTTAATTTAATTACAATATTCATAGCTTCACAATACTAGAACTTCAAATAACATTCATCTCCCAAAACACAGGACAATTTCAACACACACTTCGATATACTGGTGCAAACCAATTGGAACAAACTTCCATTGATTTTAGAAACTCATCAACACTTAATTTATTCAAATATAAAATTAAAATGTGTACCTATAAAATTGTTTTATGTAAACTACTTATATTGTATTATATTGAAAGTAACTTTGTTAATTGTTGTCAATGTATAAAATTACCATATTTAGCCTCGTAAAATTTGCAGTTTGTCCGCGATTAGTGTTTTGTTGTTTTCTTGTCTATCCATTTGTCCGTTCATTTCATACGTCTTGTCTTGTCTTGTCTTGTCTTGTCGTGTCTTGTCTTGTAAGGCATCTAACCCAAGCAACTGCTTACCGGGACATGCCTCCATTTCATTCTTTCTTATGTCTAATAGTTTACTTATAAATGTATTAATATTGTTATCTGTATACTTTTGACTTGAGAACTGTGAAATGGAAATAAATGTAAATGAATTGAATTAATGCATCATATTTCTCTACCAAATCTAGAAACACATAAGACAACAAGAACGGACTGGTCAGACGTTAATTATTAGTAAATAAATTGACTATTCCTTTTTAAAAAGTACATGTATTTAAGTAACAGTGAACTCAAGTGGGTTATAGGCCAAAGGGTAACACTTTTATCATTTGTTTAAAGTTCCCTTTTGTGACTGCAGGCCCATAAACAACTTCAGATAATAACGAAATCATTCTAACGCATATATCAAGCAAGAACAATGCGCTTCGGAAGAAAAGAGACATTAACCTGTAAAGAATTAAGTCAGGTAACTTTTGAAGCGACATTTGAAACTTTTTGAATTGGAAATACGGTCCAAGGGATATATGAAAAGAAGTGGATCCGTTTAAGGAAACAGGAATTCAAATATGATGATGTTATCAATTGAATCATTTTATGGGAAAACAAATTATGCCAAACACTGAACAGGCGAAATGGGAAGCTTGCTTGCAAATCATGCATTGGCGTAACATGTTTTTGTCAAGGGCGATGATTCAAATTTGTAATTTACAATGACCGCGCCTACCACATTACCCTATCCTAACCCTTCTCACTTTCGAGTAATACTTTTGAATTGGGTGAACAAATAAATTGAATTTTAGGAACATTTTAAAACGATTTGAAACATTGGTTGGCTCAAAATTATTTTTCAAACGTACAAAGGCGCTTGATCAAAAGATGGACCATCTCCCATGACAATTAGTGATGGTATTTTACACCCCAATACCCGACCTGGTGTTTGCATCCATGCTGCAAATCTGTATTTTCCTGTAGCCAAGGAACTCTTGATTAAAAGCCAAGAAGATGAAGATGAGAGCACGCGGATCTTCGGTTGAAGCATCTTGCTTGATCTTGGATCGACTACCGATCCATAGACCATGAGATCGGGGAATTGTGGTCACAAATGAATTCAGTAAAATACTTACATGTGTAACACAACCGAGTTCGCGAGCACAATCTATATGGTTAATGGTACAGGTTACCAAGTATACCTGCTATATACACATGTGGACCAACTATATTGACCGATCCTTCAAACCCATTGAGTGTTCACTGAAGTGAAAAATTAGTACAATCTCCCCAACCACAATTTACATATCCCCTTTTTTGTGAGCGATATTACTCCTTTTTGACAAACCTTTCACTGGGTGAATGAATATTACTATAGAGTGTAGAAGGACAAATTTTACAGGTCAAAAAGTGAGTCAACCGTTTTGACTTGTAAAGCATTGTCTTGTCTTGTTAATAGCAGTTAAAATCATAAGTTGACTGATTTTATCACTATAGCTACTGGCCACTAAAGTTCAGCTGTAGTAGGAGGTTAAATGCTAAAAGAAAACTTTTGCATTTTTAAATAAAAAGATATAATTTGGAAGCTCTCAAAACTTTTAATCAATATTCTTGAAAAACCAAAATGTTTGCAAAAGTACTTTAAAACTCATGATATTAATGATTCATTTTCTCAGTAATTTTCCACTACTGATGATGTAGAGATCCAACGAGTTAAGTAGTCTTTGTTCGCTATAAGGAATATGTCCATTTTGAGGATTCGTACTATTTCTTGAAAAAAAATCATTGCAAATGCAGAGCATTCATATGTTTTGGTTTCCACAGACAACAGCTTGCTGACAGCATAGAACAATAAAATCACAGATGTTCAGAAAAAAATTAAGTCATGGATGTCCCTTAATATTTGTATCTATAGTAAAAATCAGTGATTAAACAACTTTTCCATTTTCACAACTTTCCAGTAAATCATATAATTCCTGTGGTTTTCATTTTTTGTAACAAGCATGACCTACATGTAGATAGGTTTATGCGACTAGCAATACACCATATTTTAAAAGTTTTCCGACAAATGTTAAGCCAAGTGCACGTCATTTCACGAGTGCGGCGGAGTACGTACACGGACGATACATGTAACACAACGTCATGACGTAATGGTCTCAGGCAATAGTCAAGGCATGGCGCTGAGCCATGGTTGAGGACAATTCATAATAATTTATCTTTCCCCATTTCAACAGGAGCTTGTGTCCTTAAGAAAACTAAACATTTTCTACACCTGTAGACCAGTAAAATATCGTAAAAAGTCACTTTCTCAGACTTCCTTTTTGACTTGAATTAAAGAAGCCTAAGGTCCACTGGGGAAAAGAGTGGTCCGCCAATGTTTAAAACTCCTTCCTCATGTCACCCTTGTAAGTAATATATTTATTGATAAAAGGGTTTTGTGTAGGACGCCTGAGAAAGGATGGTACCACATTCTACCCATAGTTGATGAAATTCGAGCAATAAAATTTCGAAGTTTGTATTGACTGCATCATAATCTTATGAATGCTCATCGTTATACATGAAAGACAAGAACACTTTAAATTAGTTGAAAGTTGAGAAATTACATATTATTTGACCAAACATTTGAAAATAATATAACGTATTTCAGATGACGTCAGAGTGACGTGACTTTACACGTTATATAAAATTAAAGCCTACAATCCTGCCAGTTATTGTGATAATCCGAGCATGTCTGGATATGTTATTACATCATACGTAACATGCACTGTCTGTGACATCATGGTGACGTCACATAAATTTCAAACCTACCTTGCTTTTCCCCTAACAAACCCATTACTAACAACAAAACAAACAATGCAGCTTGTTTGGTTCTGCTGATATGACGGTCACTAGCTCACAAATTAAATGTTCATGAGGGCATAACGTGACAGTGGATGACCTCATCATGACGTCATGAGTGATATGCACATGACTTATTGATGGTCTATGCGTAATAATAATAAAGATTTGTAGCGCGCACATATCCACCCTGATGGGCGCTCGGGGCATGCAAAGTTTCAAGTTGATCAGATAAAGGAAACATGTCATTCAGTAATTAGAACGATCATGTGAAATTACCAATGGACTTCCATGATGGGAAGAAGAAGAAGAAGAAGAAGAAGAAGAAGAAGAAGAAGAAGAAGAAGAAGAAGAAGAAGAAGAAGAAGAAGAAGAAGAAGAAGAAGAAGAAGAAGAAGAAGAAGAAGAAGAAGAAGAAGAAGAAGAAGAAGAAGAACTCAAGTGTTTGTTAGAACAAACACACGGTGTTCATGTCAACTTCAGTTCAATCAAATTACATCGATGAATTCAATCATATTTTGCAAAGGTGTAACATCAATTTCATATTCAAAAGACCTATCAATTTTGCGTTAGAATGTGTTGAATTTGAATTTGAATTTGATCAGGTGATTTGAAGGTCATATATATGATACAATAAAATTCCTCATGATCATGAAAAATAACGTTAGTACCTGCTTTGGTTCAATATCTGAGATTGGAAAATAATCCTTTTTTAAAAAATGCTGCTATGGGCGCTCTGAGCTTTGATGACGTCATCAAACATTTTGTTGAAGATGTCACTGATCACTTTATTCACAGAAGTCATATTCCAATTTCCTACGGTTTTGAGATTGTTTTCTAAACCTGCCGCCAGAAGGCACTGTGACAGGTGATGACGTCATCAGTCACATTTTTGAAAAGGTCACATGTCAATAGTAATTTCGTTCACGGAAGGCACTCCCAAATACCATATCATATTTGGCTGCAGACACTATAAAAAAGTGCTTCAAAATAATTTTTCACTTAAACTTCCGGTTTCGACTGGAAGGAGAGGTCAGGGTCAAGTTTGTATATGAAATGTCACATAATTCAAGATCATATTAAAAGATTGTATAAACATCTTTTGTGGTTCATGAGATACAATGTCTTTAAATTTTAAATTTGATTTTAGTGTATTTCGATATCTGATGATGTCACTATGACTTCACACTGAAACTACATAATGTCACGCTTTATTGACAACTGTGTTATGGTCCAAGTATGTGTGGGTTATTCCATGTCAAATCAACCAAGAATTTCCCTTGACCTCTCAGATTTTTTTCAATTTTAAGGGGCATGATTGGGACCCATGAGAAACAACCAGAAATGAGGAAAAAAATTTGCTCTGGGCCTTTATTTATTGAGATACACGATAACGAACTTTGAGCTAATTAGCGATACCTCGCGAATTAAAACGCCCATATCTCAGGAAGTCGGATCTCGGGTCCAAAAGGAATTCAGGTTAGTGAGAGACAAGATATTATTTTTCAGATCCATCGAAAGTCAACCACTAATCTCTATTATGCTGACGGTATAATAGAAGTCAGTGCATGATAACTAACGGGGAACAAAGCCCTAACTTTTGCCGTACACGCAAGGGCTTGTAGAATTGTTTCATTGTCTCTACGTACCATAGAGAAGGGATAGGGTCTCTATCTATCTCTATACACGTACACTAATGGAAGCAAAGATATGTAACAGTGAAAGAGGTGAAACGGAGGGCGCTAATATTATCAAAAGCAATGGGTAAGCTAGATTCATGCAGTGTTATTACTTCTCACAATTTATTTATAGTCCCTATTGTGACCTCACCCACTGAAAATGGAAAATATGAGATTACTTTTATACAGCATGCACATTCAAAATGTTGTTCCTTTCTTTCTTTTAAAGATACAAAATGACACAACGTAACAATACGTTTTCAAGTTTTGAGGTTCCATGCCCTATACTTTTCACACTAAGCTTCCTTGCCCCCAAAGGTCAAAAAGTTCCTAATTCGGATATTATGTACAGAGGTCAGCATCGCGCGAGCCATCCTAATCCACGGGGCTTTCGAGCAGCCTCGTACTCATCTCGTCATGAAAAGGAGGTAGACCCTGGGGATGGGATTAGCACCCTTTGGTGGACTCCGATGAGTGGATATTCGAATATTTACACCATAATTGCACAAAAGTTATGAACGAGCTAGACCATAGAGACAATCAAGGGTTTCTTTGCCCCACGGTTAAAGGAGTAATTTCTGAGCTATTATATCCAGGCTGGATATCGAAATCGATGCGAGCATTTATGACCTCTCAAAACCGGCCATTAACCTGCGGTAAAGACCACTCGTCAAACATGTATTCCCTTATGCTAATGGTTCTCCTGTATTTAAGCCAGGAACAGCTTATATTCAGGCCAGGGATCACTACACACATCCATAAATAGAGTTCAATTTGATTATAGGCTAATCATCCAAGGTGATTTGGAATAAGCATAAGTCGAAACACTAGAGGGTGACGAAAATTCCGTGAGCGACAATGAACTAGTGTAAATTATGTATGGATTTGTTTACGCTATGTAGGGCTATTCACTGTTAAAACTGCAACGCCCTGCCACCCTTGTACTAATACTGGGTGCTTTATTGTACACACATAATACAAGCTGGCACACACAAGTTTTCCCTTTTGTAACTGCTGCAGATATCCGTGTGTTTACGCAAAATAGGAAAATGCTCACGAATTAACTGAGTGTGGGTGAAATTCCACCCACACAAACAATGTTAACAGATGTATCACATGTGGTTTTCACTGTTTTTAAGGCAATTTCGAAAAAAATGTCTTTTCATCGAAACATAGTTTTTACCTGAGTAAGAATAACAAATGCTTATTTAAAAAAAATACAAGTTTCTCAAAATAATCATGTATGTATGGTCTCACAGCGAAAATATAGGAAATGAATTGATGGTGGGTCCCCGTCATACATTAATGTTGAACTTTCTTTTACATTTACATAGCTTCTGACGCCTATCAGGTGTGAGATATATAAATTTGACAGTATTTTGGTTCCATTTCAAAGGAAATTATCAATGTTCAATGAAAACAAAACACATCTAAAATTACCGGTAAAACATGACAGAAATACATCTTTAATAGTTTTGTTAAATCTATAATGCATACTTCATGTCCCAATGACTTCTCTTCATTCGAAAGTCGTGTATTAAATTCTTTGGGTAATGTTTGGATAATCCGCTGTTAAAGGGGGACTGTCGTGGATTTAAATCAAACAGTTAAATATGTGATCGTTTTATTCTTTTATATCAGTAAAAGATCAATAAAAAAATTGTTTTGTGTTTTTATTGTTTTTGAGTGTTATTTTACCATTGAAAAATGCCCCCACTTTTACCCATTTATTCCCGCCCTGCACGGAGGAGCTGTTCGTGACGTCATGTCGGGGAGAGAAATTCGATAGTCATGATTGTTGGTTGTTGAAACCATGTTCATCCCGTTGTTTCCGACGAACTTTGCTCGTCCAAATACGGCGATATTTTGGGTCACTTGGGAACAGATGAAGGCTAACACCGTCTTTGGTGGTGTTGCTGCATCGTGCTCAACACATCTTCCCAACATTTTATTAGTTCGGAAACAAAAATCACGGAAGAAATGAAATCGACGCTACGTGTGTGAATGTGTATGTATGTACATGTACATGTGGACACATCGGATCTTCCTGACCTGACGTCACGTATCTTATGCAAGCAGAAACTTCCACCGTAGGCGGGGTTGCCTCCCCAAACACTTCAAACATTGTTTTAAAATACTTGTACTCAGAAATCAATGATTAAATAGACACAGGTGGGTCTCAAGAAACAATATTTTATTACAAAACGCCTGAAGTAAAAGATTCATCAGTCCCCGCTTTAAATTAGCTTTTCCATCTATTCAAGGCGCATGCAACTGCGAAACACAACGTCCGAAAAAAGACCACGCATGTGGTGGCGAAGCTTCCGAAGCCATGAGCGCTTTTGCAGTCCGTTCTGAGGATGCTATACTACTGAATTATTCCTTGGCCCTAAAACCTCCAGCAAAATTAATAATTACATGTACGGCTTTGTGAGGTTATTTAAACCAATCACCGTAAGCAAAAAGTTTGGGTCGTCTATATATTTAAATAAGTGATACTATAACAAATTGGTTACCTAATGCATTACATTTTCTACCAAATCTAGAAATATAAAAAGAAAAACATAAGACCACAGAACGGACTGGTAAAAAGACCCTCGTGCGCGGTCTTATTTCATTGTGTGTTCCGGGTGCTGCGTGGGCCTTGACTAAAGGCAAGCCCGCGAGAACGGGGGGTGCTGTGGGTGCTGCAGCACCCCCAACGTTTTGGTTATTACCCGCCCCTTTTTCAAGGAAGGGGATGTTGTGATATGTGTTTTAGGGACTATTTTCCCCTGCGTATTATTGTACACGTAAGAGGTCTCCTGACCATTCTTGAGCTAGCAATAAAACAGTTATCACTTTAGAAACCTTTGGAAAAGTCCAAAAAAGCCTGGTCCTGATAGGGGTTAGCAATGTTCACTCATGTTTTACTGCTAGTATTATGGAAAACATTTTTTCCACCACAGGAGGTGCTGAGTTTTATGTAAATTCAATTTATTTCAGATGTATTTGATGATGATATAACCAATCACACATTTGTAATTTCATTTGAAATGCTATATTGATTATTAGATTGCATTCCGTTCTGAAGACGGAACCATCATCTTATTGATTATTTATCAACACCAAGACTCAGTCTTGGGTGTCTTCATATATTAACACTGAATGATTTCAGAATGACGCAATTATTAGACTGGTACCTCTTACATGGGTGTTAAGATTTAGTACCACAGGTAAAGGGAACATGACTTAAGATGGCTGTAGGTACATGTGTTAATAGAACAGTATCCCCCCCAGCCTGGGACGAGATAGGAAGTGAATTGTTAGTGTCAGACCCTATTAGGTTAGGGTCTTTGACCAGGTTTGCCATACTGTGTTTAAAATTCATCACCAGTGTGTAATACATTAGTTTGGATTTGTTCCTTCTTTTTTCTGAGGGGCATCTGTTGCATTAGAAAATGTTTTTCAGATTGGGGACTTTTTTGTTGCTCATTGGGATTGCAACCTGGATAAAGGATATCCCAATTGGGATAGTGCAGTGACAAGGATGCGGTGAATCAAATTTTAACAAGAAACAAAACACTGCTTTAAATACATGTACACTAACATGAATAAAAACAAATTAAATTGAAAAATAAAACCTATATTTACTTGAACTCTGCAGCATTTTAATATGTTATTCAATGTTTAAACTTTTGTCCTTCAGTGACTTACCTCATGTAGTTCCTTTAATAATTTTGATCGAAACAATTGAGAGACTTTCTAGATTATGTTTATTCAGCCATCTTGGATTGATTAATGATAACAACAACTTGTGATCAACGAGGGCGCTATAACAACTACACCGCCATGCAAAAGCATGTGGTTGAGGACCAGGCCGAGCTGGAACTTACACAAATCAACCGGGCCCTTTCTTTGTTTTGAGCTCCCTGAAAACGTGAAGTGTAGTCATGACGGGTCTCTCGGAAATCACGTGTGGTTAGGGAATGATACCTGGGGGCCCGACCGTGCGCTCTGCCCCCCGGTAACTTGTTCCGCTACTGTATATATAGACGCATATTTTGGAAATGCAACACAACATGTAGACGTGAAAGAACAGATCCTTTCTTGTATTTTTAGTCATCTGAAACGTATTGAAATATGTCACAATGAGGGTTGTGCTCAGATGATTTGCAAAAAGCATAGCTAGCATTCAAACTGCAACTGGATGGATGAACGGACAGACTGGACACGGATGAATAACTTTGAATATGTGTCTGTTTTTTAATAGAATGGGCAGACTGCAACCCTCATTGTGACTTGCTTCAATACGTTTCATATGAACTAAAATACAAGAAAGGATCTACACTAATCTTTCACGCCTACCGTGTTTTGTTACATTTCAGCTCTCGTCTAGTATACCCATAAAAATGAGTGTTCACAGCCAAGTAAGAGCCAGCGCTTTAATAGATGGGTTCTAAAGCAACTGTAACTTTCTTTAAAATATAAATAATCAAAAGGAAGAAATCAGGAAACAAATTAACTGAAATCGCTTTTCAGTCTTCAAAATTTAAAGGGAATCTTTCTTTTCTCTGAGCCCCCCTTTTCCATAAATTCACCGTTTCCTTTGAATATGCGGCCAAAGCAAATCTGTGCAGCTTACCCGCTTTGTACTACATGTACTTATCTGGAACAATACACAAAAAATCACGGAGGAAGAGAACATTCCTCCGCTGATAAAATAGATATTATTATGTTAGTTTTCTACGGTCAAGGATTGATTTATTATTATTTAGAGCATTAGATTATATTAACAGTATAACAGGATCCGGGATGGATTCACTGTTCTTTCTTCTATAGATTTTCATCTGAGCATGCATGTGACTCCTGCCCCATATACATATGCACACTCTTATACAAAATCAACTCACACACACACATGTATTTGCACATTACAGGCAGTGACCTCACGCTGTGTTGGCTACCGAGCGAGATTCAAACTGATTCGCCTTCAAACAAACCTTGGGTGAAGGTGCGAATTGAAAAGGTGATTAACTTGCTTAACTTTCTTTACAAACCCGACTCCTATGGGTTGTCACGCACATATGTGTTCTTAATGTATCTGTTTGGGTAAAACAACATATGAATTGTAAATAGATGGATTAAGGCCTTATCTGGGAAAATCCGCTTAATTTGAGAACTTTGCCGATTTCCAAATGGTTCGTTTTGGAAGGTAAACAAACGTAAACACAAATTTGCATAGTGACGTCACAGACGCGTACTAATTACAGCGCCTTGCGTGGTTTCAGGTTACGTAACGCGCGCCACCACCCCCTATGAATGACATGAATTTATGCGCCCTGTGAATACGTGCTCAGCTTTACAGACTGTATCGGGGGAAGGGGACAAAAGTGCGCCGCAACACGGCAACGCATATCATCACAAACGCCGATGCGCGTGGTGAACATCGTGATGCGCGGCCATAGACGACGGGTACAGTGACTGTAATGTAAGCGCGTATGTACTGTTCAAATAGCTAGTGTGCGTCAACGTCTCTCGCGCGCTACCTACGTATACGTGCACGGCAGTACGTGTAATAGCGGCTTAGCGACAACATTTTCTGAATCATTTACGTTAGAAATCTCAAAATATCAGCGAGGGTCAACGGATAGATTTCTGTAAAACTCTCTTGAAAGGTAAATCAATATTGTTTATTCCAGATTAAGGAAAAAAGTCAGAGGTCAACGAAGGTAAGGTTTACAGAATCTTCTGTTCGTTGACACTGTTTTTATTTACCAATTCAGGGATGTCATTTTCATTATGAGTTTCTGTAAAAATTACATTAATTCAGCTTTAGCATATTTTGAAAAATGTGAGTTGTGTTTTCATTGTGATTATTAATGGTTAATTAAATTATGATAAAAAGGTATGAAAATTTAAATATTTAACCGTTTCGCTTTTTGCTTGCCCTGCCACATTAATGGTATGGCCTACAATGCGCGTCAAGCCTCAGATCACGTGAGACCCGTCCTTCCCCGAGACTGTATGAAACACATGGGAAGCTCCTCCCATATTCCAGCTGTAAGCAACGTGAGATATTTTGACAGCGAAAGCTTGCTGAGCCATGAATCCACTTGGGGCATGGGGAGAATCTTGTTTGGGACAGACATTTCGGCAAAAGTTTACGGTCACTAATAGCCATTAAATGGGAATAGTTTATACCTTAAAACACTCTTAGAAGTTCCACAAATATATTTGAACAATAAAACTGTCGATTTTTCAGCCCTGGTAACAATTTGCAAAAAGATTTTCTCCTTCTTCTACCAAGCCTAAAACATCCCTTTTGGGAATCGCCGGGCTGATTTGTTGGTGTCGCAATGCATAATGCCTGCTTCTAAAATCAAAAGAAAAGCAGTCACGTGCAAAGCGGACCTCTCCTAATAAGAACTGAGATATAACCACAACAACGAATAAGGAGGTCGAATTCACTTTCATAAATATTCATTTCAAGGCTTTTCTTCTGCCGCGTCTTTTTGCCATTGGTTTAATACGTAATGACTTCTACATCCAAGATGGCGATTTTGGCCTGCAGTAAAAAGACGATACCGCGAAAGCTTCCTCATTTGGCATGATGGAATGGAATCGTCCATGTACGTAATTCGCACTCGTGAATGACGCACTTACCTTTGGCTTAGCATTTCTCCGGAAAACTTACAAAACTATGGCGTATTACG
>JAQQFT010000023.1:4775157-4808022 GCA_029582265.1 Zoroaster sp. YZ-2022
AAAAAATTGAGAGCCCCGGGGTGCATGTAATAGTATTTGGGCTAACTCATAGAACACAGTCCAGATTGTTCTCTTTTTTATTGAAACTCATTCTATTTGATTAAAACAAGGACAGATCTTCGAAGTTTTTTCCCTAGGTTTTCAATCTAAAAGTTTAAGAGAATGTAGAATCAGATTGTATGACATGAACACAAGGATCACTGATGATCATGAGGGATGGACCAGTGCTTTTAAAGCTTGGAAGAATAAAAGTTCTTATTCAGTGTAAAAAAGTGTTTTTAATTAGAATTCAGTAGAAATATATTGGAATAAGGAACTGGAGTTAATTCCTTATCTCTTAATGAGTTGCCAGTTATATCATGTCAGTACTTTGAAATCAGAATAGTGGTTTATAGCTATCACCATATTGCCCACTCATTGTGTACTAATTGTAAACAACTAACTCAATAAATGGCAGCAGTGTACTTCGACATGGTGTCACTCTTGATTGAACTTCAAAGATATATTTCAGACATTTTCAACCAAGATTCTGACATCTGGGTAGAATGTCTTAAATGTCTAAACATTACTCTTAGGTTTTAAAAACATTTAAATTGCTGAAACGTAAGCTGTATTACATTTCAGACATTTAAATGTCTTAAACCTAACCCATTGTACTGTTTAAACATTTGTCCCTAACAACAGCTTTAAGACATTTCCCTGTTCATAGTGTCAAGAGAAACATTATGGAAGACTGTATATTCATGATCTTAATCTCTGCATTATTTCAAGCATGGAAATTTTCTCTCAAAAATTCTTACCACTGATTTCCTGGTTTTGTCCATCAGCTGTTGTCTAAGCTTTCCACATCCACGGGTTTTACAACTCTGTATTAATGAATGAAAAAAACCCAGCACCTCACTAAACCGAGCGCGCTTCCCTTTGGGTTTCACGGACCGTTGGTGACGTCACATATTAAAAGAACCCTTTGGGAACCAATAGTGTATTAAAGCGTTGTGCACAAATCAATGCACAATGAAATTGCACTCGCGGTGAAGTGGATACAGATGGATGAGTACAGGGACAAAAAGTGGGCATTTCCTCAATAAAATGCCAACATTTCTAATCCAAATTGTTGTGTTGTCTTATTTTGAACCATTACAATTTTATACTATTCCAAAACAAGTGTTAAGTTTCTATTGCGTCTCAGTATATTTGCGACGTATTATATTCTAATTAGATACTGTCGTTACACTGTACCCCGTGACTAATAGTTTATACAGTGTATTATACACTGTATGCCTCTTGTCTGTGTGTGTCAAGGCTGTTCACACGCGGAATGGGCTTGTGCTTATGATATAGCTATACTTCTGAATGGTTGTTCACTTAAACCTCGTGTTCAGCCGAAGGAGAGGTCAAATTGGGGGCAGCTGTGAAAGAAATGTGACATAGTTCAAGGTCTTTAAGATGATGCAAAAATTGTGAAAATATCTTCTGTGGTTCATGAGATATGATTTTTTTAATATTCAACTTCCGGTTTCGACCGAAGGAGAGGTCGGATTGGGGGCACGTCTGTGTCGAACAATCACATAATTAAAGATCTATAACATGGTGCAAAGATTGTGAAAAAATCGTTTGTGGTTCATGAGATATGATTTTTGAAATATTAAACTGTTTTTTAAAAAAATTAAATTTTGATTTATTAATTTGATATCTAAACCCCACTATACGTCACAATTTAAGGTACAACTACATGTTAAGGCTTTTTTTGGGTTTAATTTCGGAACCGCAACTATGTTTTTGGCTCTGGATATGTTTCAAGAAGAAAAAAAAAAGCCAAAAAAAAAAACGAAAATTAGAGGTATAGAGTTTGTTCAAACCGGGTGTTCGGGGCCCCAAAGACATCATCCCCCGTTTTTAAAAAAAAAGGTTACGAGATATGAGTTTAAATTAATATATAAAATACCACATATTGTGTTATACAAATTAATTTTGGTTCAATTATGAGTCATTCATACTAAAAAATTGTTCCTCATAAATGAGTTACTCAGGGATATGGTTTTTATGATATAAGAAAAAAAATGTGCTAATACATTAATTTCCGGTTCAGCCATCCCATAAAATTTTTAAAAATTTCCCCCAACCCAAATTAAGTCTGAATTTGGTAAATATTTTTTCTTCAAAAAGGTTTCATGACAAACCGTTTGGGTGTCAAGTGACTTGACAAGAGACTATGGCTAGAGAAAAGCCCCGGGTGTAATTTGACTTCAGACTACTAGACTGGGGGGTGAAGAGTGTTTCAAAAATTGAGTTTTGTGACACATATCAGGGGAGGGGGAAACAGGATCATTACATGAAATTGTTAATATATAAATCCAAATCACGAAACCTTGCCGTTTAGATATTTGATTTGAAGACATGAAAATAGGCCTTTTTTCCCTTTTTTTAAAAAAACACATTTTAATGTAATTTCAATTTTGTATAATTTAATAGTTCACATGGGCTATGTTTTTATTTTTGGGAAGAGTTTGGAAGGCCCCTTTATTTGGGGGAATATTTGTCATTGTAAAAATAAACCCGTTTAAAAAAAACCAAAAAAAGGTTAACCGTCTGACCCCCTAGCCCCTCCCCCCTTACCCGGGGAAGATCCATGGGTGGGGGGTAGTATTCATTAATTGATCAGGGAAAACAATCAAATTACCATAATCTAAATTTTTTGGGGTTTTTTCCATCCCCATCTCCTTGCCTTGAGCCCCCCTTTGGGAACTCTGATTTAACCCTGCCTACATCAGAGACCAAGAAATTTTTTATCATTTTTAAAAAGTTAAGTTTTTTAATTAATGTTTTTGTGTAAAATTTAAATTGATAAAAATTTCTTCGTTAATAACACAATTAAAAGAAAAAGGAAATGAAAAAATTTTATCTTTGAATGAATTTTTTTTTTTATTTTGCATATTTTTTCCATCCTTTTTGCACCCATAAAATTAATCCATTTCATGGGATAAAGGTTTTCCAAATTTAAAGGGTCTAATTTGCAATGAAAAGAATAATTTTTCTGAAGTACTAAATATTCCAACAAAATTCCAGGAAATGTGTCCCCCAATGGTTTTGGCTAGTATTTTAAACCTTAGCCCTTTTAAAAAAAAAAATTTTTACTGGTGCATGAAAAGAAAGTCAACAAAATTTTTTTCAAAAAGATAATGGTTGGGGCAAATCATCTCAATAGAGATTTCAACGGTCAGGGGAATCAGTGTCCTAGTGTAAGATGAAAAAAGGGGCAAGAAAATTACTGGCCATTTTTTAAGGATTGCAAGGATAATATCTGAAGTTGAGGGCAGGGCAACTGTAATGCCATGTGATTTCTTCATTATAATTTATTTATATACATGATGCATTGAAGAGTGTAAGATTATTGACTTTTTGAAAAAATCTCTGCTTCTCCAGCCCCTTTAACTCCCCCCATTCGGTATCAGTACATAGTATTGGCCAACGCAGTTCTATACCTTTTTTTGCAGGAGAGTTTCGCCACCAAGTCAACTGTATTTAGAAATGATCTATGAAACCAGCGTAGGAAATGTACTTTTCAGAGGGGGTTTTGTTTGGGTCAACCCAACAACTCCTCCACTTTGTAAAACTTGATGAACTTAGAGAATACTTTGTAAAAAGAATTTCTTTGGTTTTTTATTTTCCCCGGGATACTTCTTCCGTTTATTTACATCATTGCCCAAATAATTTTTTTTTTATTCTGGTTTGTCAGGGGGGTGTCTGATGAAACCCCGGTTTTTTCTGGGGGTTTAGGTATTTTACCGCTCGAGCTCAAATTACCGAATATGCAAAAAAAGAAAAAAATAGAAGAGAGAAAAGGGGTAAGGGAATGGGAAAAAAAAAGAGTGAAATTAACAAAAGAAACAAGACAAAAACAGATAGAAAGAAACGAAAAAACAAATATAACTAAAAAAAACTGTATATTTAAAGGGTAAAAACGATATCGAATATTGCAATAACTTTTTATTGATTCAAACGAGAACCCAAAGTTATCGGATATCGGCGAATCGCGAATACAAAATATCACGATAAAAAATAAACGACATTGTGAGCGTCAGACATTCCATGGAAATAAAACCAAGTCTTTTTAGATTTTAGAAATGAGAAACAAAAACAAAAACCCGAAGACATAAGTTTTCAAAAAATTTATTTTTTTGGGCACGAGGGGACATACCTTGGGTTTTTGGTTTAGAACATGCATGAATGCAAAAGAATTGCGATATTATTGAAAAATTCAAAATGTTTGCGGGAAATGGATAAAAATCTTTTCGCCCAAGCTACTGCATACTTGAAACTTGATTGAATTTTTTAAAGAACACCGGGCCCACTTTTAAAAGGGGTTTTGGGAATTTTTTTTTAAAAAAAGAAAAACCATTTTTCCAAAAAAAATTTCCACTTTTTTTAAAAACCCCCGGGGGAATTTATTCCCCTAGCAAAATGAAAATTTTATTTTCCCGGCCGGGGAAATAAAAAACCTGAAAAAAATTGAAAAATAAATATGTCCATCATCATCCATATTTCTCCATTACGAGGTAGGTGTTACAATGGTTATACGAATGAGAAAGGGCGTCGGATGGCATTCCACCCCCATTTTCAAATTTTCCACCATGTTTCTGTTTTTTAATGTATTTCTTCCTCTCAGCCCTGCAAAGGATGGAAGCAGTACCACCAGAGTGGTACCCCTAAACGTAAACGAATGGTAATTAATTTTAGGAATGTTTTATTCATCCATACATGTAAAAATAAATAATTGGGGCACATCCATCTTCATTGTATACACTATGAAAAAAAAACCAAAAAATTTGTTCAGCTTGGGTTTATTTAGTTTTTTTACACCGCCGTTAAACTTTCCTGTACAAAATTATGTTTTCAATACAAAATGTAGATTTCTTTAATCTGATAAACCCATTATAAAATCCCATTTTTCAACAGGGATTTTTTCCCCAAAAGTGCCCCCTTTAGGATTTTTTATGGGTTTGGGGTTTGGGGTTTTAGTTTATTTTGTTGGTCAAGGTATTAAAGGAAATTTTTTGGAAAATAATCACCAGGAATGATTTTTTTTAATTTTTTTACACGATACTGAGAAGATCAAAAGAGATATTAAAATCTGAAAATAATTAAATTGTAGATATTTTTTTAAAAGGCCAAATCCAACTATTTCAAAAAAATATATGTAGTCTTTTGGGCCAGATATTTTTCAAATTTTTTTAAAAAATTAATTTCCTGTAACGTTAGCTGGAGATGTTATGTAAAAGTCGTTAGTCAAAGCCCAAGCTTAGACATTGGCAATATCACACTCAACCATACCGCCCCATCCACTTGCACATGAAAGAATTTTTTTCCAACCATCTCCAAAAAATAACAATTTGACCCCTGCTAAATTTGTACATTTTCTGGACGCATTTTCTGCAGACGGACCCGACACCAGGGGAAACCATTGTTTTGCTGGCATGGTACTATACGTGCGCGGAGCATGGCAGGTCGACCTGCGGGTCTTCGTAAACCGAATATTCTTTTAATTAGATAACGCCCAAAAGGCCGATATGTCTGTTTGAGAACGTCAGTACTTGGTTTGAATAGTTGTTCGTTTAAACTTTTTTCACCGGGAAAGGGGGTCAAATTGGGGGCGTCTTTTAAGAAATGTGAATAGTTCAAGGTCTTTTAAAATGATGCAAAAATTGGAAAAAATTTTCGGCTAGAGATATTATTTTTTAAATCTTTTGAAATTTTTAAATTCCCGTTTGACCGGGAAGGGAGGTCGGATTTACGTTTGGGAGAAAATCACAAAAAAAGATCTATAACAAAAGGGGAAAAATTGGGAAAAAATCGTTTTTGGTCTAAGAATGATTTTTGAAAATAAACTTTTATTTAGGGAAGAATTGATGATCTCACGACGTCCCAAATTTGAATAAAACCATGTTAAGGTTTAACATAAGTTTGTTCTGTGAACCCGCAACATGTTTTTTCTCGAAATTTTTTTCGGGAAAAAGAAAAGAAGAAGAAAAAAAAACCCGAAAAATCAAGAGGGTTCACGCCGTAGCTCAACACCTAAAAAAACGGACAAAAAAGCAAAAAAATTATCAAAATTTAAAAATGATGGCAAATTAATTGTTTTTAAAAGTCAACCAAAATTTTGAAAACAACCTTCTTAAATTTGTCCTCATTAATTTTTTTCAGGAGTAGGACCTACAGGAATTAAACCAACGCTCTTATTTCTCCGAGTTAATTTGTGATGACGCTGCGTGATTTTTAATTAACGTTATTTTCATGACTACGGTGCCACAACATGCTGTGACATAACGTTTTGCTGTAAAGTCGTTTGCTCCAGTGTTGCTTCCGATACGATTTCTGCCTCCTGAATCTATGGGCGGCCAAAAGGGCCAAAATTAAAAAATTCCCAACATAGACATTAAGAAGCCTACAAAGGAAAAAAACAGCCAAAGAACAAAATTAAAATGGCAGAAGAAAAATTTTTTATAAAGACCAAAACAAAATCAAACAAAGGACGAAACGACAAGAGGACAAATTTACAAAAAGACAAAGTCAAAATCAAGCAAAGGACAAAACGACAAGAGGACAAATTTTAAAAAAGACGAAGTCAAAATCAAACAAAGGACAAAACGACAAGAGGACAAATTTTCAAAAAGACGAAGTAAAAACTCAGCAAAGGACAAAACGACAAAAGGACAAATTTACAAAAGGACAAAGCCAAAACTAAACAACTGAAAGACTAACGCTAGTCGAATACAGACGTTGTTTGGAAAAACCATAAGGACAGTCACACACAAGGACGTTTTCCAATCGAACAAAGGACGATCGCGAGAGACAAACTTGTTATGTCTAACTAATGTTTGAACGCTGGGCGCTGGCGCTACATGAACGGCTCTGATGTACCTGCCCGCTGCCTGCTGGCTGCATGCGCTCAGCCCCTCAGCCCAGAGCGCCGGCCTGGGTCGTCTGGGCGCTGCCTGCATGCCGTAATGGATCGCAAGGAAGAAATTGCATTCCAACGACCAATTCGCAACATGTAGTGCTGCTACATTTCATTCTTTTTAAGGGGAGTTTGGGACATTGTCATGGCTATCAAATTGTCATGGCTCTCAGACTGGACCCTTTTCTATGGTTTAGGTCTACAACAATAAAAACGAACAATGGCGTGCATTTTCAAAAACCACAAATTAATGTTTCATAAATATTAGTAACGTTTCATAAACCAAGTTAATTTACCAGCTGGTTTACAAAACCAGGTTATTATTTCAACCTCGTCCAGCCCGAAGTGCTATGTGCGATTGCCCATGGTGCGATCATGGAGGTAGAATTAGAAGGAGTTGGAAACGAAAACCACAGCCACCTGGCTTATTATCACCCCTGGCTCTACTACAGTAAACCGATGGGGGTTACCCGCTGAGCGCGAACGATTGATGACCGCGATAAGGCCATGTGTGCAATACAAGCAATGGTTAATTTTTACTATATACAAAACCATAGAAAGAGTTCAGCTGTGTAATTTCCATTATATGTAAACCGCACCAAATTGCACTCAATGGTTCATTTTCATTATATACGAACCGTAGTACTGGTACAGCTGTCAATTTGACCCATTATAAACCATGAAATTGCACGCAGTGGTTAATTTTCGTATATATAACCATGAAATGGCACGTACGGCTCATTTTCATTATATATAAAACAATGAAATTGTGCTGCAGGTTTTCATGGTTTGAAAACCGTGAAGTTGTCGCAAAATTTTTTGTCAATGGTATGTAAACCATACAAACAGATATGAACATTAAACTCTTTCCACATTTGTTTTTGTTTGTTAGCAAAGTTTATTTGTCAGTTTTGTTTTACACCAATCAATCAATCAATCAATCAATCAATCAATTTATTGGAGTTACACTTTACATCAGTGGCACACGTCAAAGACGGTCATCCTTAATAAACAGGTACAAAAACATAAACAATAAATATAACCTAAGACTTAAAATACAAAACACTAGTACACAAAGTACACATGAGTAAGAAAAAACCATGCATGTGACATATAGATAGAACAGAAAACTTGTCAATTAATTCATCAATTTATAGTATCTGACAACATCTTACGCCCAACCTAAAGGTTGGTCTGCAGACTCTACATGATGTATCAAGAATGTTTCCGCGTAAGTTATCGAATTCATACATGTTACCCAGCATCATGTATAGTTTTAAGTCGATATTGCCTGAAATAAATATTTCCCCAAAACAAATCCATATTGTTACCAAAAGATTATTTCAAGGGCTATGAATTCCTTAATACGAATGTGATTCCAATGCTGTACAATAAAACATGAAATGGCTTCATCTTCATCTACATTACTTCCGCACAGTTTGCAATAACCCGTCATTATTTGGTGACCAGGAGCGGTATATCTCTCGAGCGTTAGTACGAGCCCTTAATTTAGTCATTGCGGCGGAGAAGTTCGTACTATCGATAAGATATTGTTCAAGAGCCGGTACTTGTTTGAGACATATATAAAGACAGCGAAGATTTACTTTGTGCACCTTTGCGCCAATCATCTAATTCAACCTGATGAAGAGTTTTCTTATAAGTATTTAACCAAGATTGGTTTAGTAGTGGATTGTTATTAAAAATGTAATCCATCCCACAGCGCGAGGACAAACTTTGCTTTATGTGATTAAGTCATTTCCCACCGCAGTTTATTATGCTCACTCAGAGTGTGATATGACGCATTAAACAAGAGTTTTGGCAATATATCTATTATTTTCCATTTTGAAAAAGGCGATCAACACACCTCAACCTGAATTTATCTTGAATTGAGGAGATACTCTCCCATCCTAATTCACCATACATTGTTTCCTTAGTCATGTTACGCGGGGCCCTACAATGGCTTTTTTGCCATTTGTACTTGAACGTTTCTCAAGCCTTTTTAATATCTGAATTGCCACCAGGTATCCAAATAGAGCATGTATAATTTATTGACGGAAGGCCTAATGACCTACATAAAATATCACCATAATAATATACCCTGTTGTAATCATCTTACTCATCAATAATTGATTTTATATATGCAATTAATCGATTCTCTTTACGGATGGTTTCCCTCGATATGACAAATGGTTTGGATAAATTTAGAGCTTTAATTTGAACACCGAGATATTTATAATGATTAACTTCAGATATAAAGTTGTGACCCAATTTCTCAAAGATTTGAGCCAACACGCTGACCAATACAAGCAATATTTGATTTATCATGATTACACCTAACCCTCCATTGTTGTGAGAAAACGGCCGCAATGTCTAAAAAATTTGTAGTTCATTGCCATCTTTCAATCAGTATTAAATGTCATCCGCCCAGAATAGGCAAACCCAATCTGCACACCACAAATACTTGTACCTGTATTGGCCTCTTTGAGCGATTTTGATAATTCGTGTTGATAAAGACGCAGAAGAGAATCGGCGAAAGCACGCAACCCCTGTTTGACACCTTCATCAATGTCAATAAAGTCCGTAATTAGATTGCCAACGAATTTGATCTTTGAACATTATTGTAGAGATTGGATAGAACACGCTACAATTCACCCCGAACACCCATACCCCATGTTGCATTAAGAAGATCTTCACGCCAAACACCATCGAAAGCTTCCTTTAAAATCAAGGAATGCCAGGGTGGTTTGCTTCCTCTCGGCGCGAGTCTACACGTCAAAATACTTTTTTAGTGTGAAAATGTGATCTTCGCAGCGATGGCTTTGATCTAAATCCCTTGAATTTCTCACCAAGAGAATCGTTCCCTCCAGAAAAGACGATATGACTTGGGAGAGAAGACGATTGTAAATTTTAGATACACATGAAGTGAGTGTTATCTCTATAGTTAAGCTTAAGTCATTTTTAGCACCTTTTCTTATGAATAGGATGATAATTCCTTTATTCCATTCATTTGGTATACACCTGTTGTTTCTAAGAAATATAAACATATCATATAATGATCTATATATACACCGTCACCACCTTTTGATCTCTTTAACAATTCAATAGTATTGTTAGCCGCTTTTAACAATTTAGATTTGTGATTCTATATTAGTTCAGCATTAGGCAAAAAAAAAAAATTGTTGAGCGTCTCCAGTGAAAATATTTTGAAGGGTCGGTCGGTCGGGATTTTTTTTTTTTTTTCTTTTTTTTTTTTACTTGAAGTTCCTTTTAAGTTTGAAATGCATTGGAACAGAAACCACATATCATGTTTTTCATTTGTATACCTATCAGCAAGGAATTTTGCTTCAGAATAAAAGTATCCCAAGCATTTTTGTTGTACTTTTCGCTGTGATTGACACAGCAAATTCATCCATATTGCGTGCAATGCTCAACATGCAACATGTGAGTCGCCATTCGATTTGAAAACGTGTAGATCGAGTCGCAATCGTTGACACACGTACAGTGCGGGGAGCCAGTGCGCAAACGTGAGGCCATTTGATTTGAAACGTGTAGGTTGAGTCGCACCGTTGACATACAAAAAACAGTGCGCGAAGCCAGTGGAAAACATGTGAGGGGCCATTCGATTGGAAAACGTGTAGATTTGAGTCGTAATCGTTGGGCAGCACATTGGTGTGTGCGAAGGCAGTGCACCATGTGAGGCTGGGGCCATTCGATTTGACGAAAAACATGTAGATTGAGTCTTTGGGTACTGCAAATTTACCGGTAAAAAAGTGGAAAATTTCACAAATCAAACGTATTATGTTTTATACAAAGAAAATTGGTAAATTTCATTAATAAATAGGCCTAGTGAATGATTTGGGAAAAAAAAAAAAACCCGACCCGAGATTTCAGCACTTTTGGGTCGGTCGGTGGAGGGCAACTCAACATTTTTTTTTTTTTTGGCCTTATCAAGGGATTTTAGTATCCCATTCACAACATTCTTTATTACTGACCTCCTCTTTGAAAGCGCAGACCAATCTTGGTCTTGTTTTATGTCCCAAACAAAAGCGCCTTTTGTTTTGACGCCGACTTAGCGGTCTCTTTGTTACGTCTATCCGGCTTTAAGTTAAGAATTAGCACATTGTGATCAGACCCTGTGTGGATACAATCTCTTTCTTCATCAACAACGGCATTTTACAACCCTATTGAGAATGGCGTTAGAACCCAGAGTAACTCAATAGTTGAAGATTGTGAGCCCCTAATCCATGTGATCTAAGCTGTAAACATAAATTGGAAACAATTAATAATAGATAAGTTGCTGTCATTACTAAAAAGATAATAGATTTTCGCCGTTAATGTTCTTGACTGGATCCCCAAATGAAATTGCACTCACCACTTTCGCATTCATATCTCCCTCCTATTAAAATTTGAGGATCATCATCGCTATTTCTTCTATTCTTATTACTTCCAGCAAGTAAATGGCTAAGGTTACATTTTCATTTGTTAAATCGCGGTCAACACCTTCCACGGGAAAAATAGGCAACAGCAATATATATATTCTTAGACTCTATTTCTTTAAATTTGACCTTAACCCACATAAACGTTCTAGGTCGTCATTGCTGGAATCAAAAAAAAAGATTGTCATCAAGTATATTCTGACTCATTGCTTTAACTAATCTCATAATCTCTTCCTCTAGCATAAACCCTGGTACCTCTATTTACATTTAATCTTCCCTTTCACACCTGACTAACTTCTCTCTTACAGTGTGTTTATGTATGTAGCTTGTTCTTTTTCAGGGGGTGTAAATTACAAAATTGGCAAAATAAACTACTGTAACAAACAAAACAAATGTAGAACAAATGTAATATAAAAGTAAAATAAATGTAACAAATTTTTCTTTGGGGAAAGAAAAGGAGAAAAAGGGTAAATTAGTCATTCCCTTCCTGTATGTTGAGACCATGGAGGTAAATGGTGTGGACATGCCCTCCTAGAAGCTCTGAGGAACCTCCTCGTCCAAGCCGAGAGGTCCCGTCACCACTAACGACAGCGCTCCATTCCTTTTCATAATCTGGAAGATATTCCGATATTGCAAAATATCCCTGCACAGCTAGACTATCCAACCTGTAGTGAATAATACCCCAGTATTACCGCCATTTGCCATGCGGATGCATGCAGTCGATCAACTCGGCTTCAGTATATTCCGATGACAACATCAGCAGCGACCAACGCGAGCCGCCATTACGGCATGCAGGCAGCGCACTCCAGACGACCCAGGCTGGCGCTCTAGGCGTTGAGCGCATGCAGCCAGCAGGTTGTAGGTGCAGGGCCAGGGATACATGCGAAGCGTCAGCGCCCCAGCGTTCAAACATTAGTTAGACATAACAAGTTTGTCCTCTCTGCGATCGTCCTTGTTTCGATTGGGAAAACGTCCTTGTGTGTGTGTGACTGTCCTTATGGTTTTGCCAAACAACGTCTGTATTCGACTAGCGTTAGTCTTTTCGGTTGTTTAGTTTTGGCTTTTGTCCTTTGTAAATTTGTCCTTTTGTCGTTTTGTCCTTGCTGCTTGATTTTTGACTTCGTCTTTTTGAAAAATTGTCCCTCTTTGTCGTTTTGTCCTTTGTTTGATTTTTTGACTTCGTAAGTTTTTGAAAATTTGTCCTCTTGTCGTTTTGTCCTTTGCTTGATTTTTGACTTTGTCTTTTTTGTAAATTTGTCCTCTTGTCGTTTCGTCCTTTGTTTGATTTTGTTTTTGTCTTTATAAAAATTTGTCTTCTTTGCCATTTTAATTTGTCTTTATATTGATAATAATATTGTTCTTTGGCTGCTTTTTTGTCCTTTGTGGGCTTCTTTAATGTCTATGTTGGAAATTTTAATTTTGGCCCTTTGGCCGCCCATATGAATCTGCCAAATTAGTGAACTGTCAACTAGTGCTCAAGTTTGTTCGGGTTTGAAAATCGAGTCGGTCACACCCAATTTGTGCGTCTATTCACGATCAAAACAACTACAATCGCAGTTGCTAAAGGCCATAAACAAATATCCAGTGATTCTTCTTTTCGTAAGCTTTGTCGAATATGTCGTCATTTACATTCGGCTACACCAATATCCATCGGCCCTTAAAGCCCTTTTGTTCAATTGTCGGGTCGCGTTTCGCCATTGAGATAAGCTAAGCCAGCTGAAATGTTTGTGCGATTTCCGGGATGGAAATCCGAACACGCTCACTCTGAAATATATTTACTAACGTCGATCATCGCTATACGGGTCGCTCTCCACAGTGCGTGTTCTGTTCTTGTCGGACACCAAATCCAAATTGTGTACAGTAAATCTCATCATGGAAAAAACACGCAAACGGTTTTATCTTCAACGCATCAAATGTGCAGAATGCGGCAAGCAAATAGACGCTGATTACAAAGAAAAACACGTTAGGACTGTTCATGTCGGTCAGACTGTGACTTTAACACCAGAACAGACACTGGAGTGCTTTTTTTTTTTTTTTAACATTCAGCGCCAAATCTTTCAGATAAAGAAGAAGGAGTGATAATGATAAAGGTGATATATCCATAACCCACACAACTTCCCAAACTATCGCCAAGAACAGCTTTGTTGACAGTGACGATCAGGATATCGCGTAAAACCCTCGAGTCTCTACAGAGCCTGGCTCCTCCGAATCTGAAAAATATTTCAAGGATGAAAATGACGATGAAGTGAATGTGACCCATGAATCTCCAATCGGCTCCGCAGGACAATATCACTGGAAAGTGGACCAAATCAGCCAATTTTGACACAATATAAAACCCAAAGAAATTTGGTAAGGAGTCTAGTTTGAGAGATTTCAAGAGTGAATGGTTTAAACTTTATCCTTGGTTTACTTATGACAGTTGACAAATGTCAAGCTTCGTGTTACCCTTTGTAAAGTGTTCATGCATATAGTAACACTTTTACTTTTGAAAACAGGAAAAGGCAAACCGGCTTCACAAAGCATGCGAAAAGTGCTTGTCATCAGCAGGCTATGATGACAGCGGATAGATCTATCGAGCGAACGCAAAGCACAAACGTCGGTGTTAGCCTCTTCAACTAAATACTGTACAATAAGCCAGCAAGTAGCGCGTGGAACCGGAGAGTACTTGAAAATTATTATCGAAACCTCTGTTCACACGCCCAACAAAACATAGCTCAACGAGGTCATGAAGAGGACCGCAGTAATAACTTAGGGCGAAGTTTCCGATATTAACTGTGGTAACTTTTTGGAACTTTACACATCTTTCTTCGGTCCAAGGATATTCCCTTGGTTAGAAGAAAACTGAAAAAAGTCAGTTAGATGCACATATGCAGTGGACCTCACCTATTGTCCAAAACGAAATTCTTGATATCATGGCTGAGGTTGTTTTAGGCAGCATAGCAAATGATGTGAAAAAGGTGTTCAGGATATCTCCATTATCGTTGATGAAACGTCAGACATCAGCAGGGTTGAGCAAGCTTTCCACATGCCTCTAGATCTCATCACTGAAGGAGAAACCTAGGAGTCTTTCATCGGATTTTATGCAACGCCTTCACTGAAGGGAAGTGTCTCTATGAGTTAGTCAAAATGTACCGGGAAGCTGGAGCTGGAAACATGACAAAATTGTTGGAGAATGTTTAATTGATGGCGTTGCAAATATGAGCGCAGTGTTCATAGAGGTTTGGCATAACAAGAATGAAGGAGTGTTCTCCGCTTGCCATCTATGCGTCCATTGTTATGGCACCTCCTAAATCTTGCTATCCAAGATACAATGACAGCTACTGGAACCTACCCGCAATGCTTTAGGAACCATTCAGGGAGCCTCCCCACAACTTTCTTAGAGGCCAGTCCCAAACGACACGCACTTTTGAAAGCATCACGGTCGACGGAGAACAAATCTCACGGACACTTAAATCTCAAAGTGTAACAAGGTGGTCTTAGATATGAAGCAGTAAAGCCGTGGTAGAATGCAACTTACCTCATATCGTAAAGGCATTGCTTGACTTGACAAAATGATCAAGACCCCAAAACATACGGATAGCAGTGCATTATTAACGTTATCGCCATGTGCGATTTTTTGGCTTTAATTGATTGATTAAAGTGCTGAAAATAATACTGTCAAACACAAACAGCTCTCAGCAAATACTTCCAGGAAAGACTGTAGATGTTATAACAGCTAGAACAGCTACAGCAAACCAAGGAAACTCTTAATAACTGCAGAAATGAAGAAAACTTTGAAAGCGTTTGGAAATGCGCTGAAAGGTTAGGTGAAACTATCAAAGAAATCATCCAAGGCACACGATCTCTCTCATTCAAGGAAGCAAGAGTTCCACGGAGACAAAGGTGTCTCGTCGATTGCAATCCCTGGTTGGTGAATCAGCAACGGAAGCGCCACTGGATCAAACCGCCAAAGACTCTGCCATCACATATCGCAACCTATTATTTGCAGTCTGGATAAGGTTATTGTGGAAATGGAATCACGATTTAATGGTAATGACAAAGACACTACTTTGTGCACTCGGCTATATTATCCTCAATCCTGGATGCGTCAGATGAGTTACACTCATCAACTTGTTGCATCACATTATGGTGCGTTGATCTGGATCTTCCAAAGGCAGAAAAGGCAATTCACACAAAGTTTGTCACGGACCATACGCATCCATCAGGTTCACAGGCAAATGTAGCTGGTGTTAAGTAAGACTAATTGGCGGTGACACCATGTGGAATCTCAATTGAGTAGTAATTAGTTCTGAAAAAGAACTGGTATACATAACCGATGCGTTTCGGATCAGTATGCTCTGATCGTCCTCAGGAGGTGTTGTTGGAACTGCGTGTTGTTGAAACCGTTTACCAAGAACGATCTTCGTGGCGGTACTGCCAGTCTTCAACAAAATCGCTGGTATCTTGGCAACCATTCCTGCTACATCGTGTTCTGCAGAGCGCCCTTCAAGCGGCCTCAGACGAATGAAGACATATCTGAGGAGTACAATGGGTCAAACGCGACTAAACAGTGTGTCAATCACTAAATATTGAGTGAAAGTGAAGCAACATGTCTGTTGGCAAAAATGTTGACCAAATAATTGATATTTTTGCTGCTAAGAAAGTTGCAGAAACAATATTTTTTAAGTTGCATGCCGTTGTGTGATTTGTGCTAACTGGGGTATCGTCGATTGATAAAAAGACTTTTTATTAGAAATTGGGCAATTTCGGGCAAAATCAACCCTCTGCCCCCCTTAACCAAAGAGTCCCCATATGCCCATGAGCAAATGCAAAGCATCCATGTCGTGGCCGAGCGAGTTCAGCGCACCTGAACTCAAGTTCTGGTGTTGCCAGCAGCAGGTGTGAGTTCGAGACCCGGTCGTGATCACTTGTCCTTGAGCAAGGTACTTAACCATAATTGCTTTCTCATGTCCTTCGGATGGGACGCAAAGCCAGGTAGGGTCCCGTGTGTTGTGGCTGTGTAATGCACGTAAAAAAATAAAATAAAAATAAAATGCGCCTTGAGCACCACTAGTGTTGGTGGATACGTGCGCTATATAAGTCCACATTATTATTATTATTGTTATTCATAGTCCTGAATCCAACAAAAGCAGCCGGTGGAGCTTGATTGGGATTTGGCACACATGGATACATGCTGCCTATTCGCTGAGGCTGTACTGTGGAGTATAATGAATTATACAAAATCAGTAGAAGTATTTTGAAGGCCACACTCATTACAAACTGACACTTGATACAAATGTTGTCTCTTTCTAAAGGTTCTGGACTTAATCAAAGCGTTTGTACCATCATGGAGATATTTACACCGGAGAAACGAACCATCAGCTGCGCTCAACAACGTTTTTTGGGCGTAGGCGTGACCCTCTCAACACCGTTCGCCTATTTGCTCAGAAACTGGCGACACATGCACATTGCAATCTCGGTGCCGAGTCTGCTTGCTGCGCCACTGCTGTGGTGGTATGATTGTATATAATTATATGCATTGTTGAATATATTTTTGGTTCTTAAAATCATCATCTCTGTTCCATAAGCATTGAAGTTAATGTATTAAACTGAACTGAACATTCAGGGATGATAGTAGGAACAGCCTGAGGTTGGGGAGATGATTCCTGGTTGATGGAAAGAAATCAAACTCGAGATCTCATCGTTGCTTGGAACATGATATTTATGGCTTCTTGGAAAAAACATACCATAAAACTGCACAAATAAAAATCAAAAATGCTCATAGCCAAAAGACATTGGGTAAACGTTTTTAATATGAATTCAAATAAAAGATCAGGAAATATAGAAACAAAACGATAACATTAATAATTTCAACGAAAAGCTCAAATCTGAAAAATATGATTATAACTAACAGCCGTGCATGGTTATCAAAACAACATTATAAGTAGGGCTTTTGTACGACCGTTTATAGTTTTAAAATAACTACGTTGAGTATACAACAATGGTTTCCAAACAAAACCATGTATTTCTGCGTATAGTCTATAGACATAAGGTTAATCCAGGAGACCTGTCACGATTTTCAAAATTTAGTAGCATTGATTATAATATATATATTTTTAACGATACCATGCATGCGCATCACCAGGATTTTTATTCAAGGGTTCATTTCAATATTTCTGGAGTTGATTGCTCACATAACACAATCAACAGGACATGGAATCGGAGTGCTTGGTTTTAGATGAACCCAGCAAGACTGAAAATAATTCCCTAAAATGATGAGATCATATTACTGTTGATGCTGCATAAATGAGCCAATTCCATGCCCTGTTGAAAGTCTGGTTCTGATTGTGAGACGATACTGCCCTTTTAAGCGAGTTTAGCGTTTCGGGGATCCAAAATATGTACAAGTTCTTTTAAAAGAATAGAACAGCAATCGTTGCCACACACCCCAATTAGTTTGAAATAATAAATCAATAATAATAAATCAATAATAAATAATATTATATTCCGACCAATAAGAGGGTTCGTTCGATATTTTCAGTATTTTCAGCCACAGTAAGCAAACTTTATCATTTTTGCATTTTGGAAATAATAGTTTGCAAATTTTTTGATACTTTCAGTAAGTGATCTAGGTAATTTCTCTTCCATCATGAAAGTTTTTCATCAATTCTCACACCTCCAAAATGTTCACATTGACAATCTGCACACTTGTTCATAATCACCATGTAGGCTTTCCTTCGAGTCCATGGCCGATGGCTGGTATCAAAAGACCGCATGCAGTCGGCAGAGAAAATTCTTCTGTGAATTGCTCGGTTGAATAACATCGACGCACCGGAGAAGTTTTTTGACTGAAGACGACGTAAACAAGTTGATGTTTCGAACCGACGGAGCAGCATTCTTCCTCAGACGTCAACGGCAATGAAGAAAATGAAATGGCGGCGGAGATGAAACCGGCACTGGCAAGATTTGGTTCAAAAGAGGACACCCACCCGTCTGGCCGGTCGAAAGTTCAAAGTGACCGACTTCCGGAAGACACCGCGTATGGTCCGAAATGCGTTTCTTATGTTTTACAGTTGGTAAGTTGAACAGAACCATGTCTCGTTGGTTTAACTCAAAAAAGGCAAAGAAGATTTTTGGGATATCCATAATTATGATTGTGGTTTAACAAATGATATTTCAAAAGATATTTTGATATAGTAAGTTAAAATATGTTTGCATTTGTTTCTATGTGGTGTCATTCATGTTTGATAGGTTTGTGAGCAGTATGGTATATTATGGGACGTCTCTTAATAGCTCTAATCTAAGGAGACAAGCATCTCAACTATTTCCTCTTGGTTTGGTGGAGATTCCAGGGCTATGTAGTTCTGTATTTCATGGTGAAATGGTAAGTGAGCCATTCCTTTTGTTTTCTCCAACAGCCTACTCCTGCTTCAACCTCCCCGACATGAGGTAAAAAAAAGAGTGTTGAGTTGTTCTCCACCGACCGGGACCCAAAAGTGCTGAAATCTCGGGTCGGGTTTTTTAAATTTTTTTTTAACCCATTTATTAATGAAACTTACCAATTTTCTTTTGTGGCTAAAACATGATACGTTTGATTTGTGAGCCTACTTTTTTACCGGTAAATTTACTGTACTCTAAGACCACCCCCAGCCAAATCAAATGGCCCTGGCCCTCACATGGTGCACTGCCTTTCGCACACACCAAAAGCCAACGATTGCGAGACTCAAATCTGCCACCGTTTTCCAATCGAATGGCCCCTCACATGTTTTCCACTGGCTTCGCGCACTGTTTTGTATGTCAATGATTGCGTGACTCGATTCTACACGTTGCCAAATCGAATGGCCACTCACATGTTGCATGTTGAGAATTGCACGCCATATGGATAGAATTCTGTTGTGTCAATCACAGTGAAAAGTACAAAAAAATGCTTTGGATACTTTTATTCTGAAGCAAAATTCTTGCTGATAGGTATACAAATGAAAACATGGTATGTGTGGTTTCAGTTCCAATGTATTTCAACCTTTTAATGACAGTCAAGGAGAAGAAAGAAAAAATAAAATAAAAATCCTGACCGACCGACCACTTCAACATTTTCACTGGAGGGCAACTCAACAATTTGTTTTCGTGGCCTTATGATATGATCTAGCATGATACATGTGGGACTGTTTCTTTACATTAGTAACGCCAGGCCATCATTTGTCGCATCGGGACATGTTTGTGGCTAGAAAATAGCGAGATTTATTCACAAGAATTAGACGCTATAAATCTCAAGACAGGTTAGGCCCTATGAATAAGCTTTGTTTTGTTTCCTGCAATCACAATGACAACGTTGTGAAATGTATTCAATATTGGTTCCAATTTTATCCTGTTCTCAACCAATGACGCTTACGTGATCCGGCTGGTCCTTTACTACGGTTGCGCACTCTGACTCTATCGACGAGAATGTAGCAATACTGAATGTCAATTTCATCGTACATTATTTCAAGGTTACAGACATCTCGGCACAGATTCTATGCGAATATGCGCATAATTGGGCCACATCGGTCCTACTTATTCACGGTTATTAATACACACACCTCCACAGACTCCTAAAATTGCTATTTTATGTTTTAGTCTGCAGGTTTATGTTGGTTAACCTGAATACTTATTTTATGTAAAGGTAAGAAGACCCGTCCCTCACTTCTCCCAGATTTCATCGTTGCGGTTGTGTCATCTGTGCATGCTTCATCGCAGACAACTGGTAAACAGGGCATTCATACATTCTGCATATACAAATCTCTGGAATCAACAGTAGTAACCTAAAACGATATTTTGTTAATAATAAGAAGCTGTTTGACCAATCGTAGCGATTGCTATGACACACGCCATGTAGTCAGTCATTCTACCATTGGTCTGCTTCACTTAAAATAAATACTGTAGGGGTATTATTTAACTTTTGGACTTTTTATATTCTGCACCTCAAAACATGTACAGGCCTATTAGAAACAAGACTAAATTTCATTAAAATAAAAATTATATTTCTAACCCCCCGTGTACAGGCCCCTGAAAGTTTTGGTTGAAGGGCGCCCTCTGTTGTCAGGTTTAACGTAAAGGTTCCTGACTCCATATGCACTGTAGAGACCTACATAATGGTGGTTACCAGTCTGTGTATGTGATTATGTACCACACAAAACTAGAATGGTTGCTGATAAACTTTTCGTGGTTTTGCCCGGTTGGGGTTTTAATTTTAAATTAAAATTTATAGGTTGGATTTTAGGCCTAAAATCTCAGAGGGGCGTTGATGTCGTGGTTAAAAAAAGCTCAGGGTTTCGTTTTCCAGGTGACAAGTAAAATCTCAATCCTTTTTTTTTAAATTAACTTTAAGTGAGGGCCGGTAGGGTTTCCCTTAAAGCGTATCGTTTGACCCTGAATAAAAAAGGTCTGGAAAAAGAATAAAAAAAGGTTGGGGACACAGATGTTTTGATGTGGGGTTTGGGGCCGGTTTTTTGGTTGTGTGTGGCTGTGTGGGTTCAACTGAAAAATTAAATACAAAAAAAGAGTAAAAATTAAGTAAATGTCATTTTAAATGTAAATGTCAACAACCAAACCAGTGCCTCACCAAGGACTGAAAATTGGTCCTTTTGGAAAACACTAATTGCGAAAACGTAAATATCCCTACGTGGGAAACCCAAACAACATTAAAAAAGAAACCAAAAAACCTTTGGCTTGAAAAAATCCTGGAATTTCCCCCAAACTAAAATTTGTCAACTCAACCATAAAAAAAAAATTTTAAACTTTTGGAAAAAAGGGGAAAAAGAAATGGAACTTACTTTACCCTGGGCTGCCCAGGGTTGACGTTAATTAAGGAAAATAAAATAAAAATGTGGGAAAAAATGTCATTTTCACATTTTTGGCCTAAAAGGCGGGGCAAACTTGGCGCCCTCAAGTGGAACCCAAGAAAACACGGATTTTTTTGCGTGTTGGGGAAAAATAAAAGCGCAAACCCGACAAAAAATGTCAAAAATTTCATTGATTTCCCCCCACTTTTTAACCTTATCGTCAAAATTTTGTTTGGGGGTTGGGCGGGGGGGGTTTAAAATTTTTGACCTTAGTTGGGAATTTTGTTTAAATGTATATTTCACCTGCAAAAAAATTTTCAGACCTTAAGGATTTTTAAAACGGTTTTGGGGAAGTTTTGACATATGGGACTTAATTCTTAAACAAATATTAACCCATGGTTACTGCCCGAACTTTTTGTACAACCCGATGATATAAAAATAGTAAGTGAAGGGGGAAAAAAGGGTTGGTTTTTAAAAAAATTTAAAGGTTTTCAACTTTTAACCCCGGGAACCTTTGAAGTTGAACCCCTGGCAAAATTAAATGGGGTGGGATAGGTTTTATTTTTTTCGGGGGTTTGGTGGGGTGGTTAAAAAGATGATTTTTTGAATAATTTATTTACAAAAAATTATTTTTCCTTTTTTAAAAAATAAATTTTAATAAAAACCATTTGTTATTCACACAAAAAAATTATAAATGTTTTTCAAATTTTTTTTAAATTAAAAATTACATCTCAAAAATAAACAAAAAAGAAAATCAAATGACCCAGGACCCCAAATCCAAAGCCCCCCTGCAACATTCCAACATTCTGGGGGAATAGTCAACAAAAAGATCAAATGGGGATTTAAACCCAAAAGGTTCTCAAAACCCAATTTACTAAAAAGTTATTTCAATACATGTCATCCCAAAATATTCTAAAATTAAAGATGTTTCATATTTTAGGAACTTTTTAAAAAGAGCTTTATGCCCTACTTTCAAAAGTTTTTTCCAACCCAAAATCCTAAGCCTAAAATATGTTTTAATTTAGTTAGATGTATAAATATTTTTTTGTTACTATTTTTAAATAGGGGTTGGCTTTTTAAATTTCTTCCAACCAAAAGGGACGCTAGTATTTGCAAAATAATGGTTACGGGCCTTTTCAAACCGGGGGATTCTTTTTGAAAAAGGGGTTTGGGTTAAAAGTTATAACGGGGGCCAAAACTATATTTACATATTATTTTATTAATTTTTTTTTCCCAGAAAAAAATTTAAAAGAAAATATCAATGTTAAAATTTTTCCCAGGAAAAATTTAAAGGTTTTTTCAAAAATTGAAATAAAAATTTCGGAACCCCATTAAAACGGGAACATGTTTTTTTTATATTATTTTTTTTTAATCTTTTTTTTGTTTCAAAAAGGCATTGAAAGGTTTTCTTTTGTTATGGTATCTAATTTCAACAGGTTAACAAAAAGGGGTTTTTAAATTTTTGTTGAAGTGTTTTTTCTCTTCATTGTTTCCCCCTATCACTGTGTTTTTAAACAAAAAGCTGGTCCCCAAACAACGGTATACAGGTAATCTGTACCAAGTCGGATGTCATGCCATTTCACAAAAACAAATTTTAAGTACAGGGAGTTAACGCTCTCAAATTTTTTTTTGATATTTTGTCCTTTTTCTTATGGGTTGGTACATTTTTTGGGGAAAAATTAAAAAAAATTTGGGTTTTCCCCCCTAACTTTTTGGAAACCCAAAAAAATAATGTGTTGAAAATTTGAGAACAACTTGTCATTAACGGGAATTCACACTGTTCAAGGCTAATTTTTAAAAAGGGAGATGCAAATCGGCTTTTTTAATATTCCATCAATTTTTTTCATTTAGTTCTTTATCTTAAATTTTTCAGCTGGGGTACGTCTGTCTTTTGCTATCAACTTTCCCGGTAAAAAGGTCTTGGGTGACCGTGGGTTTTCCCGGCGTGGACTTCTTTTACGTTGCCAAAATTTTCCCCCGAGGGTTTTAAGGGGGTTCTGGGGGTTGGAGGACACCCCAAAAAACTCGGTTTTGTGGTTCTGGGGAAAAAATGGCTGGTTTATGTCGGGCCCCCAAGAAATTTGGGCGTGCTAAAAGACTGGCCTTTTGGTTTAACAGTTTAAATGAAAATCTAAAATTTTTAAGCCCATGGCCCAATTTTACAGGGACAAAAAAACCAAAAACAACAATTAAAAACCTCCCCACCAAAAATTTAATAATAATAATAAAATAATTTTAATTACATTTTTTATAAAAAAAAAATTCCCTGGCCAGGTAAAAAAAAGAATATTAAAAAAAAGGAATATTTTTAAAACAACTTTAATCTCCCTACTAGTAATGGGCCCCGGTTGAAATGGCATGGCAAAATGCTCCCTAAATTCCCGCAACCTGAAAAATTCAAAAAAAAGACTATTTAAAAACCAAATTCCCCAAACATACAAAACCTTTTTTTTTTGAACGAACAAAACACCCGGAAAAAAATTTTTTTAATAATTGGATTTTAAATTACTGACTGCTGTGACACCCCCTTTTAAATTTTAAATTTTTAATTTAATTTCTTTTTCAAAATCCCGCGTTCGGTTGTTTTTTTTTGGGAAAAATTGGGAATCATAGCACCTTTTATTTTTTATATCTGGTACGAAATCAAATTTTTACTTCCAAAAATTGTTTTAAAAGGAAATTCTATGGGTGCCATGGCCCGAGCATTTTTGGTGCATCGGTTTGTTTTCCCGATGGCGGGAGTCTGGGGTGGGGGTTTCCCCAAACCCGGGACCATTGTGTTGTTTTTAAAAGGCAAAAACCACTTTACATTTTGCTTCTCTCCCCCCAAATTAAATGGGTACCTGTGGGGGAGGTTGGTTGTTGTTTTGATTAGCCCTATATCCCTGTAATCGCAATTGAGCTGTATACTCCCGGGGAGCTGAAAAGGGGTTTTCCCGGAATGATTTATGGGGCCCATTGGGGCGGGTAACAATTTTAATCCCCGGGGGGGTTTTGGGGGTTTTAATTGGTTTAAAAATCCACATTATTATTATTATTATTATTATTATTTTTAAATTATTATTTTTTATTATTATTATTATTATTTTTAAATTATTATTATTATTATTATTATTATTATTTTTAAATTATTATTATTATTATTATTATTATTATTATTATTATTATTATTTTTTATTATTATTATTATTTTTAAATTATTATTTTCCTTTTAAACACAGCATGAAAGAAAATCTTGTTTTCCTTTCTCCCGGTTTACACCTCGGGTTAAAACTGCGTCCCGTAGCCTTGAACCCTCAGTGTTTTTCCTGAACCCTTTTGCCCCAAAAGGTCCCCCTTCTTTGGGTGTTTCCCAACATTGGATTGTGGTTCCCTACCACGGGGAAAACCCACCTTGACTTCCCCAACCCTTGGGGTTCTCTCCTTCCCCTGATATTTCGGGCCCCCTTTCCCTCCTTCGGTTTCTCTCTATCCCCAGCAACTTTATCAAAAAGGGTAACACATCTTTGCATGTATCAAGCCCTTTCGCCGGCCGTCTTGCCTAAAAATGATCTTCTGGATTTTAAAAGTCAAAGTCTTTTTGATCTTTTTAATTTTTCCGGCCCCAATTCCCCCTTTGGCCCCTTTGGGTTTTTTCTTCTTAAAAGGTCAATGGTTTCCCTTGGCCCAACCCTTTAATTTTTGTTTTGTCTGTCGGGACATGCACTCCATCCGCTGAAAATTTGAAATAATCCTCCCCCAATTCATTCTAAGAAGGACATCAATTTCCCTGATTTGCCTTCACCCAAAAATTGGGCAAAAAGACGGGTTTTTGCGCTGCAGAAATCAGCCCCTCAGTTTCTTTCTTTGGTTCCCCTTTCCCTTTTCCCGTTTCCCTACTTCCATTTCCCTTTCAGTCCCTCCCCGGGAATGGGCCCAATGAAGGGGTTTTTTCCTGCCAATCTCGTGTTCTTTTTTTCCCTCTTTTTTTTTTTCTTTTTGGACAAATTTCCCTTTTGCCTTCATGTTTCCCCAACCAAAACCTTTTAATTATCCCATGACACCCGGCTCCTTTTCGATGTGGGAAACCTTTTTACAAAATTAACCCTCTTCCCCCCCCCAGCCCCCCGGTAGATAGGTCTGCTGACATTCGACCGGGTTGCCAAAAAATCTCACCCTTTTTTCCTCGTTTTCCTGTACCCAAATCTGATCTCCCTTGGCCCACTCGAAAATTTCCCCCACTGAAATTCTTTAAAATGACGGGCCCAAGTGTTGATCGCACATATTCCCCCCACCAGCTTGGACTTCAAACACTTCTTTACTCGCCCCTTATATACTCTTTTTGATTTTTTTTTTCTTTACGCGGTCTGCCCAACCCCCAAGATGAAAAATATTTTTTTTAAAAACCCCTCTTTGTACCCATCTGGAAAACCAATTCCACCCGTTGTTTTCCCCTCTTCATGTAATAAAAATTTTTCTCGGGCCAAAAATTTAATGCCGTGTCTTTGAAACCCTGGTCTGCGGGGTAAATCTCTTTCGTTTTCCAAAACAATTTTGGGTCGCCCCCGGGAAGGAGATGATTAATCCCACCTACCCTTCCCGTCGTCTATCCCCTTTTTCCTTCCGCAAAATCTTCGTAAAAGGGCAGCGCCAAAAAAAACAACAGTGGAGACAAAAGAATCGCCCGGGAAAAATACCTCGTCTGATGTTTGCCCCAAGACTTTCACCTGGCCATCAATTTTTTTCCCCATGTTTTACGCTCTCCCCCAAAGACTTTCCCCAAATCAGCTGCCCCTATCCCCCAAACTTTTCCAAATCCACGCTGGTGTGATCCTTTATGCCTTTGTAATCTACCCTTAAAATGTTGTTTTACACCCTTCAGCCCGTTTTTATCAATGATGAGTTGGTCCCCTTTCCCTCTTGACTGCTTTTTTTCCCCTTTCTCCCCCGGGAAATAACTGCTGATCTTCTTGTGACTATACAGATCTTCTGCAATGATACGGTCGGGAATTTATACATCATGGGAAAGACATGTAATAGGTCAGGGTTCTTGCCTTTACCCCTTTTTAATGTCCTTCATGATGAGAACCGTTCTTTCTTCCAAATTCCCTCCCATTCCCCGTTGTTTTTGCCAAAACTGGGTATTCTTTCATGAATTCTTTTTGTTCTTTAGCCAGTTCCGTGCCCTTTGGTTTTTTTCCAATTCGGGACTTTCCTCAACTTTTTTTATTTCCCCTTTCTAAAATCTTTCATTCTGCTCGTCTTTCCCCTCCCGCCCAACCATTCTGCTTGTCTGTTATGATCCCGGGGCTGATCCCCAAAAACCACCCCAAAAAAACCCTTTCCCCCTGCGGGTCTGGGGGGCCCCGCCCGGTTGTCCATTTCCCCTCCCAAATTTTTTGAATATTGGCGTTGATTTGTTTTGAATGGGTTTTAAAAAACCCTGCCCTGTGATCCCTTTTTCTTTCGCGGGCCCTTTGCCCCAACCCTTTTTTTTATTTCCTCCTTTAAATACATTTTTATCCCTTTCCTTTTTCTTGTACTTCTTTTTTTTAATCTATTCCTCTAATCTTTTATTGCCTTTTCCTTTGTTTTTCTAAAGGTCTTTGCATAACTCGTTAATTTGGCCCCCAAGCCGCTTTCCCCTTTTTATTATCTTTATTTGTGATTTGAAATTTCCCCCTTTAAATTTTTCCCCTGCTCAATACTTCAAAACCAGTCATTTAATTTAGTAGGTTTAGTAATTTCCAAAACCCAAAATTCACCCAAAAAACACATTTTTTTAGCTTTTTTAAAGGCCCCGACGCAATGGGAATACTCCCTTACCTGTCCCTTTTACCCCCTTTCCATTACCTCTTTAATCCTGTTTCCCAATCTCAAAAACTTCCCCCCGTCAAGTCTGTGCTTGCATCTTCTTTCCCTTTTCTCCTCCCCTGACCTTCCCCCACTCTGGGAACTTGCCAGTTCTCCAGCGACCACGGGTTAAGTTCCTCCCCCTGCACTTCTTCAGCATCTGCCCCCCTCTGTCCGTGATATTTTTTTCTCATCTCTTTTTCCTCAACCATTTACTGGTTATGTTTTTATTGTTTTACCTGGGGCAACAAGCCATTTCCTTTTTCAAACATGCCTTTATCCGATATATTTAAAATTTTCCCCTTCTTCCCCCTTTCTCAAACCTCCTTTTAAAACTTCCCTTCCCAAATTTTGTTATCTCCTTACTCCCCTTTTTCCTGTTTTTGGAATTATTTTTTCCGGCAGTGTGTTTCGATCTGGCGGTACCTGCTCCCAACCCGAACAGGCATTTGGGTTTCCCCTTTGAGGTTGTCCTTTTATTCGCCCTTGGGGTTTATGCCAAACTTCATTATTATCATCCCAAAAATTTTAAAAAGGGTTTTATTGTTTTTGGGAAAATCCCAAAACGGGGTATTGCCCCCCGGGAGGTGTTCCCAGCGTTAGTTGATATCAGATTTCTAAAAGGGCAAATGGAAACGCTCTCACTGTTTAAATATTCACTGGAAATCAATGCGTTTTTAAAGGGGTTTCGAAATCGGGAAATCAAAGGTTTTTAATAAAACCCCGGGTCTTTAAAAAAGTTTGTTTTCCATTGGGGGTCTGCTCCCCGACCACAAAAGGGGAACACTTTTGGTAAATTGTAGGCGAGGCAATAAAAATTTTTTCCGGAATTTATTATTTTTATTTTATTTATTAGCCAAAAATGAAAAAAAAAAGATCTTGTTTTTCCTTTTTTGATTTTCACCCCCAAATCAAAATCGTCCCGGCCCAGATCCCCAGGGCTTTCCGAAAAACCCCCTTTTTCCTAGGCGCCCGCCTTCTTCAAATTTTTCTAACAGATGTTCCCATCTCCTTGAGATGTTTCCAACCCCAAATTGGGGGCCGTGCTCCCCCTCAGGGGAAAAACCTTTCTTGACTTTTTCCCGGGGAATTTTCCCCTCTGAAAAATTTTTTGTGCCTTTTCCCTCCCTTTAAGGGTTTTTTCCCACTCCCACACATTCACAAAAAATGACACATCTTTGGCCCTTTTATCCGGAAAAACAACATCCCGGGCGTCTATGTTCTATAACCGGGGGTGTCTGGATGTTAAATCCCAAAAAAGAACCTTTTTTGCCATTTTCTTCAACCTTTTTGCGGCACATGGTCGACCGTTCATTTTACCTTTTACACCGTCCCTGGTCCCTTTGGAACTTGTGTGTCTGCCTTTTCTCTGTCGGCCTTACATTTTCTGACAATGTAAATACAGTCTCCTCCGCCGCATTCATTCTGGGAAAAGAGACATCGTTTTTCGTTTTTCCCTTTTCCCTTCTCGGGGAAGTTTGGGCTTCTGCTTTAAACAGACCATCAGTTTCTTTCTTTAGTTCCCCCCTCAACCATTTAAGTCTTGCTACTTCCCTTCTTTAATGTCCTCAAGGGGAAACAGCCGTGAATGGTTTTCCCCCAATCTCATTCTTTTTCTTCTTTGATTCTTCCCTTTGGACCCTTGGGGCTTTTGCCTTCATGTTTTTTGCGCAACCCCCAACAACTTTCCCCGGGGGTTTTCGACAATTTGGGTCACCCCTCGTCCAAAAGGCCCCCGTACCTGTAACCCCCTTCCCCCCCTGTTTGGAGATAGGGGTCTGTGACATTCGACCGTGGATTCCGCTAAATCATCGAAATTTTCTTTCCTCGTTTTCCTGTCAAAAACCTCTAGATCTGTTTGGGCCTCGACGTTCCCCCTTATCTTTTTGACTTAAAAATGTTGGTCGCCCTTTTCCCCTATTCCTCATTGGCGGACTTCAAAACCCCCCTTCACTCGTCTTTATACTCTTTTTTAAGGGCTCTCTTTTGATTCACTCGTTGGGGGTTTCGATCCTTCGGGCCTTTTAAGATACTTATAACCTTCCACTAACCCTCAATTGTTGCCTCTGGTAAACAATTCCATCCCCCAAATTTTCCCCTTTTCCCCTCTTCATGGGCATCGCACATTTTTTCCCGAAAACTTCATACCGATGTCATCCTTTTAAGAAACCCTACAGTCTACCAAAGGAATCTCTTCCCTTTTAAAAAAACCGGGTCTCCATGGGGAAAAATGGTTTCTTGCATCCATCCTTCCTTTATCTCGTATCCCACCACTAACCTTTAAAATCATCGTCCAAAGGGGAAAAGGGGCCAAAAAAAAAAACAGTGGGGAAAAGAGGTCCCCGGAAAAAACCCCGTCCTTTTTTTGCCTTTCCCGACCCCTTCATCCGCCGTCAGGGTTTTTCTCCCGCTTTTCCCCCCGGGCCGGGAAGGGGGGATCAAAGGAGGATCAGATCCCGCAAAAGGGGGAAAAAACGATCGGCGGGTGGGGTGAACCAAAAGGGTCAGGGTCGATCCTCGGTTTCCCCCTTTTCGGGATCAAAAAATCCTGATCCTGCAAGGTGGATCAAAAAAGTAGGGGGAAAGCAACGCAGGATCAGGGCAATTTGACCCCGTTCCCGGGCAATCAAACGGGCTGGACGCGGTTTAAAAAAAACCGCGGCGAAACAACCAAAATGTTGGTTTGAAGAGAGCGTCCCTTTTTCCCTGGGTTTCCAACACGCTTTTTCTGTACCAAAAAAAACACGATTTGAATGGTGCCGGGATTTCATCCCTTTCTGCATGCAACAACCGTGCGTGACGAAACCCCATGCTTGACCATTTCCTCTACGAAACCCGTTTCCCCCCCTTTTCATCAGAACCCGTGTTTTTATCCCCCTCCCGTTTTCTTGGGATTTGAAAATCATTTGTATATCCATATTTTTTATTTTTTTTTTATTTTGTAAAAAAGGTTTTGTGTTGTTGGGGGTTGTTTTTATTTCCGACAAACCGGCCCTTTTTTCTGTTGTAAAAAGGGGCCAATGTGGTCGGGGGCGGGTGGCATATTTTTTGGGCGCCATCACCCGGCCGCGGTAATTTCCTGCGTTTGCCACAATCAAGAAAACCCCTTGACCCGTCACCCAAAAGGTGGAACCCCCTTTAACCGACGGTCAGGCTGGGGGGTCAATGCCGATCAGACTCCCGGGGGAACGCTCCCCGATCGGTTTTATCCCCCAGGATCCAAACCTCCGTTTATCGCCCCGGGCCGGGGTCCCGGTGTAAAAAGCGGCCCTGTCTTCGTTACCCGAAGACATTTCCCGCATCCAAGCCCTATCATATCCCAAAAAATTCCATAATCCCCAGTGTGATCCATGTCGTTCCGAATCTATCTGGCCGTGGCCGGGTTGTGTTCCTGTTCGTCCTTTAAACCTTTTTTTATCAATGATGAGTTGGTCTTTCGTTCCTCTTCCGCCCTTTTTTCTATCTCTCAAAAAACCCCCTTTTTCTTCCCGTGTGGCTATTAAAATCTTCTGGGTATGGGCCAAGTTTTAAAATCATGGGGGGGCTTAAAAGGGGCCCATAGTTTTTCAACCCTTGCCCTTTTGTCCTTCCCCGGGGAGGCCTTACTTTGGGCATCCCCCTTTGGGAAAGGGTTTCACCCCACTAAGCATTTTTCAGCTGCTGGGCTATTTTCGTGAAGACTACGAATTCTTTGGGCCCGGGATCCGTGCGCTTGGTTTGGGGCTTTTCCCAAATTTGGCCCCCTTTTCCTCCTGTTTTTTCACCCGTTCTTAAACCCCCTTGTTGTTTTTACATTTTTTTTCTCTTTCCCCGTCGGGTAACCATTCTGCTTGTCTTTTTGGCCCTTTTCCGTCAACAGCCAAAATTTCCTTTCCTCTACTTTGGGCCCCTTGTGATTGTCACATTTCCCGTCCCTTTCTTTGAATAATTTGGGGTTGATTTGTACTGAATAGGTTTTGTTTCTGGCCCCTGACCGTTCCCCCTGCTTTCCAAACCTTCCCTTAACCCTTTGCTTTATTTCTTTGTAATTAAACACTCATCCCCCTTTTCCTTTTTTTTGATACTTCTTCATTAATCCCCTTTTCCCCATATCTGAATCTTTCATTTTCCCCCTATCCATTTGCTCCCATTCTACTGAATCTTTGCGTAACTCGTTAATTTGGCCCCCAAATCTGCATTTCCCCCCAAGGTTTATTATCTTTTATGTCGTGATTGTGAAAGTGGGTTTTACCTAGTCTCTCCACTTTTCTACAACTACCCCAAGAAAAAGATTTTAAATTTAAGATTGGGGGCCTTGGGCCCAAAGGTTCTACTTACCATAGCTGGACATTTTTGGGTTTTCCTGGGGCCTGGGCAAAGGAATACTCCCTTACCTGTCCCTTTCCGTCCCTTCCTCTTCAATCCTCTTCCCAAAACTCTGCTCTTCCCCCCAAACCCAAATCTTCTGGTTTTCTTCTTTTCCCCCTGACCTCATCCCACTCCCCGGGAAATTGAGCTCCCCAACCCTTGTCAGTTCCTCCTCCTGCACTTCTTTTCCCAGCCTCTGTCCCTGATTTATTCCTCATCCCCTTCCCCCCTCCTTTCATTTTCCCCCCGTTATGTTTGATTTGTTTTATGGGCGGCAAGCCGCTTTTTTCGCTTATTCAAACATAACCATCCTGCCATATGTTAATCATTCTCCTTCTGTACCCTCTGTTCTCGGGCCCCCTTATAAAACATTCCCTTCAAATTTTTTTATCTCCCTCCACTTTCCCCCTTTTGTTTAAAATTTTGTTGTTCTGAGCCCGTGTGTGGCCCATCTGGCGGGGCCTGCTCCCCCGGGAACGGGGGGGTGGACTTCCCCCTTTGAGGTTCGTCCTGATTCCGTTTTAACACTTATTTTTTTTTCATCACAAAAGGGGGAGAAAATTGTTTTGTTTCAGGTTAGAAAAGCGTTGTTTTCACTTACCATTTATTCACTCAGCGTTGGGTTTATTCAAATTTCCCAAAAAGGGCGCAGATGGGAAAGCGCGTCTATTTAAAATTTTCCCTTTTGGGGAACGTCGTTTTTAAAGGCTTTAAAAAGGAGTCAAAAAATTTTACAGTAAAAAGCCCAAAATCTTTAAAAGGATGTTGAAACTTACCCCGTAAAACTACTCCCTTCTTTTCCCAAAGGGACACTTTTGGGAACGATTATCGACGGGAAACAATAAATATTTTTGCTTGAATCGAGCCCCATCTTTCCCCGTGTTTTTTGTCTCTCCATCATATTAAATTTTTTTTATTATTTTTTATTATTAATTTTTTTTAAAAATTTTTATTATTATTATTATTATTATTATTGTATTATTAATTTTTATTATTATTTGTGTGTTTTTTGTGTGTATTATTATTTTTAAAAAAATTAAAAAAATTTAAAATAAAAAAATGGACATTTTTTTCGCTGGTATCCCCAAGTTTGGCCTCATGGCGCAGAAAAGTATTAAACCCCCTGTCATCAGGCCGGTTTATATCATTCCTAGAACCTCTCAACTCCCCGGGGAAATTTCTTTTGGTTTTCCCCTTTTTAAAAGGGGAATCAAACCTTTTCCATTTTTCCCTCACAGGTTCCCATTTATACGTTTGAAAAAACCAATTATTTTAAGGGTTTAAATGTCTTGCTCAGAGAATTTCTGGGTTGTTCTTAAACCCCCCGACCCCCCCACCCCGACCCCCGGCCCCCACGACCACGCTCCTTTAAACGAAAACACGTACTCCGGGGTTCCCCCAACCCCCCAGTGCAGTGGGAAAGGTTTTACGTTTAAAAAACGGGATGTTTGAATCCCCCGGGAAACAAAGCATAACTGGCTGGCCTGCGCCAGAGTCA
>JAQQFT010000023.1:4808522-4841925 GCA_029582265.1 Zoroaster sp. YZ-2022
ATTTTCCAAACAGTTTAAAACCTGTTTAATTTTATTGTTTCCCAAATTTAAACCTTTCAATGAGTTTTATTGTTGATTTATCTTTAATTAAATTTTAATTAAAAAATCATAATCCACTTTCCTCAAAGGATTTGTTCATAACAGAAGCCGACAAGTTGTATTTAATGAGAGCTCAACATTTCATGAGCTCACCTGACACATGAATGGATACAATGTACTTCACTCAGATGTGAAACACTGCTAGAGCACACAGGCAAAATAACATTAGCACACCAACCCGAACACAACATTATCTGTCTGTGTTAGAATCTGCGGAAGGTCAGGCGCGTGCATTTGAGGTATCATATCATTGACAAAGAGCAAGGGCTCATACTGGAGTAAATATCATTTAAAATAAATACAAGCTCAGGAAAAGCACAATGAGAATGCATACATTAAGACCAGGTGATGCTGTTAAGACAATCAATGCCGGATACTTAAGCGGCCAAACTCTGTTTGCAATTTGAGTCAAACCAAGTGTAAGTTGTTGAACAACTGTTCACATCCTGTGCCGGTGCTTAGTTGACGATCCCGTGTTCTCTGAAACATTTCCATTTATTTTTTCTAACGTTAATAGGGCAAATAGTAGCTCGGATGATCCTGTGTATTGACATAGCTAGGATACAGAGTGTACAAATAACGTGTATTGCATGTTTGCGTTGCACTGTAACACCTTGTATTGTAATTATGTTTATCGCTTTGATATTAAAAATATTGAAACTTTGACAAATTCTTACCTTGTTTTTATCTTCTCTGCGGTTCAATTCTGTCCGCACGATGTGTTCATGTATTTAACATCCGTTTCACGGTCATAGTGCAATTACTGGAGCGGACTGGCAAACAGCGCTCCATTCAACCTTCAACCTTTGCACTACAAACATACGGCTGTTTCAGTTTTATTGATTATGTTCAAGGCAGAAATCGATCTTCAGTTGATGAAATTAAGGTTTTCTTTGGAACTATTTATACCTTTTTCATTCACATATGGTCCTTTGCAGTTTCATGTAAAATTATCAGGATTTTGTTAATTTCATTGAAAATAAAGCATTCGGCCGTGAATCGGGTATGGTGTGGTTTGCCGCTCCACTCCAGTAGTTGTACTATGACCGTTAAATACATGAACACATCGAGACAGAATCGAACCGCGAGACAAACAGGTAGAATGTAAAAACGTGTAAGTTTCAATATTTTTGTTATCAAGGCATAAACATAATCAATACAGTATAGACATATAGACACAGGCCTAGAACTTGGGTGCTACAATGCAGCATTAGCCCCATTCTAGGGCTAACACACTGGACTCCTCGAGTCCTTGGCTCCATACATGTACAAAATGGAGCGATTTTTTTTTTTTTCAACTTTTGATCTGCTAATTATTACACCCTAAAACTTAGTGATTAGGTAACCTTGCCAAGCAGACACTTTTGGCATAAAATCCATTATTCTGGGATATCTCACTTTCCTGAAATTTTTGAAACATTTAAAAAAAAATAATAATAGGGCCTAATAAAATTTAATTTCACGAAAATTTCCAATTTCACAATCGTAAATTTGATGCCAAAAGTGTCTGCTTGGGCAAGCTTACCTAATCACAAGTTTTAGATCATAATAATTAGCAGATCAAAGTTGAAAATTGCTCCATTTTTGTACATGTGGCTAGGCAAGGATGAGGAGGGTCAGTGCATGCCCTGAATGGGGCTAAACTGCAATGTGTTTATTTTTCATGAAACATGCAATACACGTTTGTTTGTACACTCTGTATCCTAGCGTTATATGAATAATGACAGGATCATCCTAACATTAGCTAGGCAAATAGTAACAAGATTCAAGAGTAAGACTTGACATTTTTACTAAGACTTAACGTTAACGTTAGTACTTAGTGTTGCTTTAACTTAAACTAACGTTAAAACAGTGAGTTAGACAGATTTTTTAAAGATTATTTTTCTTCTTTTTCTGGCCCATATTTCTGCCTCAATTTTGTTCTCAATAGTATAGTAATGCAGGAAGGTGTATGAGCACTCTGCGAACAAGTGTTCAAACATGCTCATATTACAAAACTCGTATTTAGTTACAATTTTATATATCCTCAATTTACCCTAATGCGCACTAAGGTTATATAATCAACTGGACGTAACTACAAATAAAATTACAGTTGTGTTTCCAGTTCTTTCAGTGAAGATTCTCTTGTAAAATGCTGAATTTCAATGCATGATCATTGGACTTTGAGCGCCGTTTTGAGCAACAAATTGTGGTCATCAAAAATTGATGTTGTATAATGACTCACCAGATGGTTGTAAAATTGTTTTTAATCTTGAAAATAAAATATTGTTTCATTTTAAAATAAAATGTATAATTTGAGCTCTAAAACTTTTAATCAATATTCTTGAAGACCAATAGCAATAAAATGGAAGGTGGTTAAAATTTTGCAAAAGTACTTTAAAACTTTGAAATGTTAAAATGCTGTTAACATTTTGTCAAATAAAATATTTCTTTCATGACCATGATATTAATGTTTAATTTTCTCAATAATTTTTCCACACCGATCGAAATAAACACAACAAATTAAGTAGTCTTCGTTCACTTCTTCTATAAGGAATGTCCATTTTGAGGATCCCTAGGCCATTTCTTTAAAAAATCATTGCAAATGCAAACATTCATATATTTTGTTTCCACAGACAACAGCTTGTTGACGCATAGAACAATAAAATCACAGATGTTCGTGAAAACAAATTGAGGTCATGTAAATCTCTTACTATTTGCATGGAGGAAGGCTGTTTCCTTCCTCCATGCTATTATCTAGCCTAGTAGTAGTACTAGTAGCCAGCTATTTATTTTAGTAAAATCAGTGGTTAAACAACTTTTTCCACTTTCCAGTAAATCACACAATTTCACTATAATTTTATTTCTGTAACAAGACGACTTAGATAAGTTTATGCGACCATTAATACCATAGTTTTGTAAGTTTTCCAGAAATGCTACCAAAGGTAAGTGCGTCATTTCACGAGTGCGGCAATTACAGTACGTACACGGACGATACACGGACGATACCGGATTGCTTTTAATGTTTGTACATGGCGTCAGTCACTTTTAATTATTCAGGGGTTAATTTTCATTTTAAATGCTATATTTATCAGAAATGTATACTTAATATGCAAGGATGAAAGAACTCTTAACTTTTGATGTAAATGGACAAAGTAAGAAAAATATTAATTAAGTCGATGTTAGTTGTTTACACAACGTTTTATTACAAAAAGTATACCTTGGACAAACAGGCGATAAAGAGGATGTACAAAGCACTGTGGGTAATATCTAAGCTCTTAACATTGCGACGACTGTTTCATTAAAATAACTATTGTTTCGTGTTTTGTATTTTTATTATATATTTTAATCTTGAGTGGAATTTATGCATTTTGATCGTTTATTTTTTATGGATGGGAATCAATTTGATGAAATATTCTAGATGTTAGCGCTTATGCTGCAAGACCTGGATCGCTTTAATTTAGTGGCTTCCGTCAGCTCAGACGGACGTGGATAAAGTTGCAGCCGCGTCTGAAAAATAAGGACGAGCCATCCATTAAATATACAAAATAAAACTGCTTGAAAATATTGTAAATTATGTATTCTGTAAATTAAGATTAAAAGGAGATCAAATATAAAGTTAAAATATTGCAGTCACGTAAAACTAAACAGATTTTTTACCCCCCCCCCCCAAAAAACATAATTTGTTTTGAAAATGTACGTTTACAAATTTTTTTTTAAATATACACAAACTAACATGTTTTCAATCACAATAGGTGCTCAGATTTTTAAGAAAAAATAAAAATTCACATGTTTTTTTTTTTTTATACAAAAAAGTTCCCGACGGGGGGGTGGTGTCATGGGAATCCCCAATAATAATGACGGGGGGGGCGGTAAGGACTGACCCCCCAAATTTTTCACCCTGGAAAAATAAATCACTGCAACTTTTGGTTTTTTAATCACCCCACTGTGTGCATAAGTCCTTCTTGTGTGTGACCCTGGAAAAACTTCCCCGCACCGCCTCCTATTTTTTCTGAGTGTAAAAGCCATTTATATTTTATAAAAATATATTTGTGTAAATTTAAATTTACTGAAATCCTTTAAAAAATCCGTCTTCAAGCTTAAAATAATTATTTCATTTACTAAAAAGGGTTTAAAAGGGGGTCCAAATTTGGCTATTAATATACCACGTTGGGTGAAAACGGGGCCGTATTCTGCAACCTTTGGTTATCTAAAAAAAAATAACAGTTTTACTTGATGTAAAATTAATGATATTATCAAACATCCTTAAAAATTTTTTTGTCTTAGGTGCTATGGTTTTAATAAAAAAATTTTCCCAAATGAATTTCTGTTATCCGAAGACGAATTTCACAATGATTTTTAAAAATACAAACAATTTGTACATTTTCACTATTTTGTCTCATTAATGATACAAAAATAAACTAAGTTTTACAAATATTTTTATACATGGGTTTGGTGTATAATATTGATGCATTTACAGACATTTCCCAAAAAGTGTATACTGGCTATGAATTTACCTAGCCTGACGGCAGGAGAGACTTCATATCAAATCTATTATGGGTAACAATTTTACATGAGGCCTACTTCAGTAAATAAATACACCTGAACATTAAAATATAAAAGATAGATCTACATCACGTGAAAACATAGACCGTTCTGGACCACTGTGCATGGTTCCTACTTGGTCCGTCATGAAATATCAGAAAAAAGTACAGCGCCCACGTTAAAGGGGAACGTAACATTGGTAAAAGTAGATAAAATAATGTTGTTGCTATTTTCGGGGATTAAGGAAGTTATAGCTTCATTGGTCAGCGGGGGTCAATCAAAATCAAAGCGTTATTACGTTTTTATACTGTGACAGTTTCCGACATCCGAATTTCATCATTTGTCTTTGTTCGTTTAAAGGGACAGCATCATCATGATCAACGGGCATGGAATCGAGTGCTAATTTTAGATTAACTGGTGACTAAAATAATCCCCCACATGATAAGGTCATATTCCCTTGTTTTCCTGCAGATGAGCCAGTAATTTCAAGTCCTGTGTTCATCTTAAACCGATTTCATGCCATGTTTAAAATCTGCTCTGATCGCGACGATACTGTCCATTTAATAACATATGTCTTTTTAACTAAGCTTCAATTATTTTGAAAACAATGAAAACTGCACATGATTTTTGTTGTTTTTTACAAAAAAGTTGCCGACGGAGGGTGGTGGTGGGGGTGTTGCCATGGGACATATCCCCAATAATAAGGGGGGGGGGTGGTAAGGACAAAGAGCCCAAAAATTATCCTCCCTAGAGTAACAATAAATACCCGCAACTTTTGGTTTTATAATCACCTCACTGTGTGCAAAAGAGTCCTTGCTCTATGCTGTGACCTGCTGTGGAAAGCTTCCAGGGCCCAAACCTATTTTAGTCTGCAGTAGTAGCAATGCCATTTATATTTATAAAGGGATATTTGTGTAATTAATTCACTAAAATTTTGGAAGATCCGTCTTCAAGCTGAAACGTAATTATTATCATTGTACTACAAAGGTTCAAAGGTGGTCAAGATTTGGCTAATATACTCACGTTGGTGAAAATAACCCTTGGTCCGTCATGAAATATCAGTGCAAGAAAAGTACAGCGCCAGCAGTTAAAGGGAATCAACATGTTCAAAATTTTGACTTAATCATAAGTCCACTTTACCCAATTTTATGAAATAAATTTTGGGAAATAAAGTCAATTTAGAAATATTGAAATATTCCATAAAACGTATTTCTTCATAAAAAATTTAAAAAATTAACAATTTTTCATTAAAAAGAAAATTTATTTCATAAAAATTAGGAAAGGGGATCTTATGATTAAGTCAAATTACTTTTGAACATGTTGAACTGGCCCCATTGGTAAAAGTAGATAAAATAATGTTGAATTCTATTTTTCGGGGATTAAGGAAGTTATATATAACCTTTGATTGGTCAGCGGGGCTGTAAATCAAAATCAAGCTATTAACCTTTATACTGTGACGTTTCGACATCCAATTTCATCATTTGTCTTTGTTCGTTTAAAGGACAGCATCATCATGATCAACAGGGCATGGAATCGGAGTGCTAATTTTGTTAACTTAGTGACTGAAAATAATACCCACATGATAAGGTCATATTACTTGCTGCTGCAGATGAGCCAGTCATTTCCAGTCAGCTGTGTTCATCTTAAACCAATTTCATACCATGTTTAAGTCTGCTCTGATCGTGACGATACGTCCATTTAATAACAATGTCTTGAACTAAACTTCTGAATTATTTTGTGAAACAAATTCATTTCAATATAGGCCTATATTTGTTCCTTTCTATAAGAATTTATCGATGTTCCGACGAAACCACAATTTCGAACAACAACAAATTGCCCGGTTAAACACAGAAAACACGGATGCCTGTATATATCCTTGACTCAGTTATAATAAACCGGGTATTACGATAATTTAAACCTAATGTTTAAATTTAATTTTTTTTTTTTTTTGACTAATAGTGATTGCAGTAAATCAAACTGAAATAAATAAGAAAATTATTATAACACAACAAATGATAACAGATACAAATATCTAAAGCCCTATTGGTATATTCTCTGGGTGAAAACAAACAATTATCACAATTTACATGAAACTTGCTATTGTCTCACTAAAGGTAGAAATGTTGATGATAGTTTCAAGTTATAACATTTAAATAATTACTCAAATTAGGTTTGCAATGTTATAATAATAATAATGTGTGGTTTATATAGCGCACGTATCCCAACTAAGTGGTGCTCAGGCGCATTATATTATTATCCCTGCTCATAAGGCTCATAAATCATTCCTGAAACCATCTCAGCTCCCTGGGAGTATACAGCTCAATTGCTGCCATTTCTAGCGCATATAGAGCAAACCAACTCTGCCTTCACAGGTACCCATTTAACCCTGGGTGGAGAGAAGCAATTACGATTAAGTGTCTTGCTCAAGGACAAAGTGTCACGACCTGATTCAACCCACATTATGTCTTAACACAGAACTTGAATCCAGTAAGCTAGACCGCTCGCCACTTGTTGTCAATTGGAGACATGAATCTCAAGTTGGGATAATAAACAAAATTCTGAATGCATTTTATCAAATTTCTCGTTAAGACACAATAAAATAAGCTATAACAGACATACGTACCCAGAGGCATGCCAACAAACAACAAACATAAAGACATGAACAAATAGGAAACCAAAAACAAAGGAAATTTTAATCAGGCGAGATTCATAAAAAGTAAATTAACAGCATCATTAAATACTGGGGCATCTCAATCAGCATTAAAGGGGCAGTATCGTCACGATCAGAGCAGACTTTCGACAGGCTGGAATCGATGTCCTAGTTTAAGATGACACCTGCCTGAGTAACTGAAAATTACTGGCTCATTTATACGCAACAACGGTGCGGTATCCACTGATAAACTAAACTAGCATTCGATTCCATGCCCTATGCTGATCGTGGCGATACTGTCCATAAGTTTAATGATCATTCAAAGTTTAAGTCAGACTTACGGTATGCCTTGGATAGAAACTGGCATGGTTTCAACTGTCTCATTTCAATATGAATCAAATTATCACTAACGAGCACAATTGTGTCACAAGAAATACATGGTCAAAGGATTGATGCGGTGAAAGACGAACAATGACTCAGAGCAAAGTCTTTGATACAAAAACGTCATCATGACGTCAACTCTTCAATGGAACGTTTACAACGATCTTTTGAATGAAGTTATGCAGAGATAGTTAGGCTATCCTTCTTTGTGGGGGTGGGGACAGGACCCATGACCTACCCAACTGCCTCTACACCCGTCGATTAATTCCTACACTTTGTTTGTTTTAGTTGGAATTTATTTCAATTTTATTTCTTTATTAATTCGTCACTTTTCTCATGTGACGAATCGGACATCGACAAAGAGTGCGTTACAGGTAAATCATGCTTCAAGTCGGACACATTTTCCTGTTGTTTTTGCTTTATTTAAAAAAAACATTTCGTTTTATCATCCAAGTGTTAATACTACTGGTTGGTAATTACTGTGTGGTGGACGGATATGCTGTCCCTCAGATATTCTTTCCGACAGTTCTCCTATAGAGGCCATAATCGTGTCTTCCCTTCTCATGTGCGGCACGACCGCAATCGACCTATATCCATGGCCTTGTGTGTTTTGTTTGATTTTAACACAACGAGCGTTTTGGATATGACATAGCTGGCTATTTGTTGGTGACAAACAAAATAATGATATTATGTATTCTGTGTATTTTATTTAGCTTACATATACTTTACAGTAATTACATCTACAGTGTACATGTATATTTACATACTGCAGGCAAGGCCGGTGGGTCCGTGGGTACGTTCACCTTATAATTTCATTATAGTCCGCGTGGATCAAATGGAAAAATAAAGCTAGCTGCTATAGCTGGTCGCCTCGCACATGCAAAGGCAACATGGAAGATCTGTCAGTTCTCTGAAGAGTTGATTTTGTTGCATGAATTGCAATTTTTGCATCCTTTTCTTTCCAGTATATTTGAGTAAATAATGAATATTTTGAAACATCTTGGTAAGTGACACTAAGTCTCTGCTTGAAAATCCAAGCCTACTGTCGTCTTCTCTGTTTTGCCGACACCCCGATGATGCTCGGCGGTTGCAAACAACGTCAGCCGGGCATGGACGGAGGGCGAAACTCAGGATGGCAACGCCACTGGAACAAAAGGGTTTTAAAAAAAATTTACGACTTTTTCTTGGGTGGAATGTATCCGACCGCCACCTTTTCTCTTTAAAATATAAATAATGTAATCTTCCCTTTACCTGTATAAGGTGGAAAAACATATGGATGATGAGGGACATACTTAAATTATTCCAGGATATTTATTTCATGAAAATCGGGCTTTTTTTGGTATACATGACTTCCTCAGTCATGTCAGTCGGTTTTGTCAACCCCCCGTTTAATGTTATAACCAACACGGTCATTGTACATGCACAGTGCAACTATAATAGATCCTTATTTTCTGAAGGAGAATTTTTAGAAGGAAATAGCCCGAAAACCATCAAAAATTTTAAAGATATTTTTCCCTTTCTGTCCCCCAAAATCGATGGAAAAATTTTTTTTAACTGGTTATGGTTCACTGGTTGAAAAAAAATCCAAAAAGCCCTTAAAATTGGCGGTCGGATGACATTCTTTTCCTTTCATTTTTTTCTCTTTCTGTTCATAATCTAAATGCAATGATTAAATATACAACAGCATTGGTTTGTTTATTTTTCTTGGAATTCATGGATACTGGTGAAATGGTAAACAAAAACAGAGCAGGGTGGGCGCGGTGTGAGGGCATGATAGCCAATTGATATTATTAATTATTTGACTTTCCTTGCTCTTCTGACTGGCTCTAACGATCTACTCCTTAACAATATAATGTCATTCACGTTGAGTTCAGATCTCATACCCACTTACAAAATATAATAATTTTACAAATTATCTAGCTTGTAAAATTTCTCCTGAGTTTTAAATTTTTCCCAAAAAACCCCACGCTTAGATACTAACCACTTTGAATATGATCTTGTGTTGGTCATTACCTCCTACTATAGCTGCACTTTAGTGGAGTTGCTTTTAAACCACGTCCATTGAGGTTGCCATCACATACAAAAGGAGTTAAGCGGAGGCATTTTGTAATATAATATTGTAACTATTCAGCGCCATTTTGTTTGCCATTTTATACGATATCTTTGCTATTTTATATGGACGGCCATCAGTGAGCAAAATTTTAAACATGTTTAGCAAAATTCTGCCCACAATTAAACATTTTACACCGGAGGTATTTAAGAGGAATATATCTTGATAAAGTATGTTGATTTATCAGTGTTTTCACTAATTACAGTATTAAACAAACATTGAATTTCCCGGGTTTTTTTTTTGACTGGCAGCCTCCCATGGGTTTGGCAACGGCTGTGACAAGGAAAGTATATCGTGCTAACCATTCGCTTCGCATGAGATCTTCTTTTTTGAGGGGAAAACTCTTCATACTTAATGATAATGCAGCAAGAGGATAAAAAAAAAAGGAAAAGGTATAAAATTAGGAAAGGGTGAGAGGTGGGAAATTCAGCAGTGAAAATTTTGTTTAATAAAAAGACTTTATTTAATCATTCAACGACGCCCAACGAGACCGTACTGTTGTGACTTGTGATATGTTTTGCAGTAAAGAGGATGTAAATGGATTACCACGTATTTAAATTAAGCCGGGCTCACACGGCTGAAGTACATTTCCCCGCTTTAGGGCTACAATGATATGTGCACGAGGCGAATAGAGGTCAAAATCAGTCAACTGCCTTTTGACTGTTGACCAATAGGTTCATAGTACTAGGTTAGGTTCATAGGTTCATTTATTTTTCAAGTATCAAGACAGTAATGACAATATCAATCAAGAAAGTCAAGTACAAGAAAACGATATTACTGAAAAATTAAAAAATAGATACAGCAAAGTGATATCAGAGGGGTCCATTTATGAAGCAACTAGGGAATGGTCCCTTGATACATACGCGCATTGAGACAGAGATAAAAAAGTTGAATGACATGAAGGCCCGTGGTCAAGCCCCCAGTGAACAAAATATAAAATGGGTCTCAATGGGCCCTGCATGTTCCAAAAAAAACAACAATTACTAAACCAAATGGACTAACACAGACAAAGGGACAACAACTGTCTTGAAAGGTCAAAGGGAAATACAAGTATACTGTAAACACTATTTCAATAAGATTCCAAGTAAACAGATTTAAGACACGTTTAAATATACAGATATTTTGGAACCTTTAAGTTTTCTCATTAAGCGTATTACAGCAAATTAGTCCCTCAAATTTAGTTTTATGAGTAGAGCAATTTATGAAGGGGAAATTAGAAACTTGGAGGGTGAAATGTGAATGTATTTCAAATTAAGAAAACAAACATTTTAATTTTATAGACACAGGTAACTGCACGGTAAGCTGATGATGACATGAGGGACCCAAGCTGAAGGCGATAATATCCTGATTTTTAAAGTCCTATGTTTTAAAAAGGGGATCTGTATGTGCATTAAATTCTGCAAATTAATAACACAGCCACAGGACATTTTTGATTGGTTTTACTGTCATTTTGACCACCCTGAACAAACCAGACAATGCTTTTACCAGTCAAAAATGGTCGACTCATTTTGACCTGTAAATGTACTTACTATAGAAGGTTTGACAGTGTTTGACTTTTAATTACATATACCTTGGCAAGTCACAGAAATGATAAAATATGATTTTGTACAGCTATTGAAATGATCATGTTTGTTTATCAATCAAAGATTTGAGAAGAAGCTGAAAGAAGTCGGTGATTTCTTTGAACCCGGACTTTGGGCTGCTTTCTTGGGACCAACTTGTGGAGAGGACGTATGGAGATGATGACTTTAATTACAAGCTTGAGTACATGGAGCTAGATGAGTTTCTTCTGAGAATGGATTACCAATAAACAGGTGGAGAACTTGTTGAGTAAGGATAATGATGGGTCACAAGAAGGAAGTGAAGATGGTGATGAAGGTTCCCAAGTCTCTGAAGAACAGTAACATAAATTGAAATATATCACTTAGTAAATTAAGTGATGTCAGATTGGTAAAATTCTCAAATCCTATCACATTATTAATTCCATGTATAAAACTTGGATATTTTGAAATTTATGTTTCTGACTCATCAAAAGTCATCATAAAATTACATTTAACACTAAATAAAAGACATTGGAGTGCCATGGTGCGGTATAGTGCATCGTATTAGTGCATCATAGAATGTGGGTTCGAATCCCAACGCGACCATGGTGCTTGTGTCCTTTGAGCAAGACACTACCATAATTGCTTCTTCCACCCTTATGGGTACCTGTGGGGCAGAGTTGGTTGTTGTGTTTGATTAGCCCTATATGCCCCTGTAATGGCAGCAATTGAGCTGTATACTCCCCAGGGAGCTGAGATGGTTTCAGGAATGATTTATGAGCCTGATGAGCAGGGTAATAATAAAATGCGCTGAGCACCAGTTTGGTGGATATGTACTAGTATATAAGTCTACATTATTATTATTATTATTAATTTTATTATTATTGTCTTTAAAGTACCTAATCGGGAACCAAATCGTTGGATCAGCATCTGATTATTCTCTAAGGATAATCAGTTAGTTATGACACTATTACTTTTATGAAATGTTTGGTGTACAACATTTCAAATGGTAACCATCTCAATTGTGTATTATTTGACCAGCTTCTCCAGAATGTACCAACTCCGTTGGCGAAACACTCCTGTTCATGTGGATGTTAGCTTCGATTTAAGCCCTACTGATGTCGCCTTTGTCTACAGTCCCCGGCCAAGATGTATATGATCCTCGTAAAGAACCTTCACAGAAGAAGCTTAAACCACAACCCATGATCAAGAAATCCACAAGTACAAGTACTGATTTCCTCTCAATCTTATCCTGTATTCCTGTTATCATTCTTTATTCACTTTGGGTAACTCCAGTGGCTGCCAGGTGCCTGCTTCATCCTTAATTGCTTCATGTAATAGATTCACAGCCTCCTGTATCATACTTGATAACTCCAGTGGCTGCCAGGTGCCTGCTTCATCTTAATTCCTTCATGCAATAGATTCACAGCCTCCTGTATCCCTGATAACTCCAGTGGCTGCCAGGTGCCTGCTTCATCCTTAATTGCTTTCATGCAATAGATTCACAGCCTCCCTGTATCCTGCCTGATAACTCCAGTGGCTGCCAGGTGCCTGCTTCATCCTTAATGCTTCATGCAATAGATTCACAGCCTCCCTGTATCCTACTTGATAACCCAGTGGCTGCAGGTGCCTGCTTCATCCTAATTGCTTCACGTAATAAATTCACAGCCTCCCTGGTATCCTACTTGATAACTCCAGTGGCTGCCAGGTGCCTGCTTCATCCTTAACCAGTTCGCGTCGGAGGCCGTGATACATGCAAATTTTTTTGGACAGCGGATCGGAGGCGTCTAAACATGCCACAGGATTCTCGGGAATATTTGTATGATTCCGTCGACGGTCAACGAGCCATAACATACGATGGAAGACGCAATCTCCCGGTCACGCTCTGGTGAGCATCATTGTTCGTGTTGTGCGGTAAAATAAACCCGCCATGGGGGTTCGAAAACTTTTATTCCGTGCGAACTGGTTAATTGCTTCATTAATAGATTCACAGCCTCCCTTGTATCCTACTTGATAACTCCAGTGGCTGCCAGGTGCCTGCTTCATCCATTGCTTCATGTAATAAATTCACAGCCTCCTGTATCCTACTTGATAACTCCAATGGCTGCCAGGTGCCTGCTTCATCCTTAATTGCTTCATGTAATAAATTCACAGCCTCCTGTATCCTACTTGATAACTCCAATGGCTGACAGGTGCCTGCTTCATCCTTAATTGCTTCATGTAATAATTTCACAGCCTCCTGTATCCTACTTGATAACTCCAATGGCTCCTGGTGCCTGCTTCATCCTAATTGCTTCATGTAATAAATTCACAGCCTCCCTGTATCCTACTTGATAACTCCAATGGCTGACAGGTGCCTGCTTCATCCTAATTGCTTCATGTAATAATTTCACAGCCTCCTGTATCCTACTTGATAACTCCAATGGCTGCCAGGTGCCTGCTTCATCCTTAATTGCTTCATGTAATAAATTCACAGCCTCCTGTATAATAATAATAATAATAATAATTTATGCGATTTTCCCATAAAATGTACAAAAGCGCATTACAATCTTAAAACTAGCACATAATAGTAAAACAAACAGATTAATACATTACGTCAAAAGATGTTAAATCAACAAAGTTACACTTAAAAATAAATAAATTAACCAAATGCTTGTTTAAAAGAAAGTCTTAAGCTCTTTCTTAAGACAGACAGAGACTGAATTAATTGGATATTTGAGGGCAATTTGTTCCATAATGTGGCGCAGCCTGTAAGAATGATTTGTCTCCGGTAGATTTTTCATTTTTTCTTTAGGATAATTTAAAAGCAACCTGTTATTGGAACGTAAAGAATAGCTGGAATTATCTTTAACGTGCAACATATCAATAATATAATCTGGGGCAAGGTGGTGAAGGGCCTTAAATGTCAACAAAATAATTTGAATTCAACGATAATACACAGGCAGCCAGTGTAACTGATAAAGTAAGGGCATAACATGACTCCACCGTGGTAGTATCATATCCTACTTGATTGCCCAAAGTCCTTAGCATCCCAATCTTTTTTGGTAATCTTTTTTTGGAGGGCTAATGTGATACATACATGTATATATATATATGCGTTATTGGAACCAGACCAAATTCCCATATACAAAGTATCGGATTAACCTCCACAATAGCTGCACTTTAATGGAAGTTGTATAGAGGTCAAAATCAGTCAACTGCCTGTTTTGACTGTTGACCCAAATGTGCACAAGGGCATTTTGACTGGTTTTGACTGTCATTTTACCACCCTAACACTACCAGACAATGCTTTTACCAGTCAAAAACGGTCACCTCATTTTGACCCGTAAATGTACTTATTACACGTATGGTTTGACAGTGTTGGACTTTCGCACTAGATATACCTTGCAAGTATATCAACATTTTGACTGATTTTGACCCTTGTTGTAGTAGGAGGGCTAAGAGAGGCCTCACATTGCGGCAAATGTTCATACCACTGTGTGAAAGTGTCAATTAAAAGCACGGCAGAATTCCAATCAATCTAGATTTTGGCTGCATTTGGACATCATTTCATAGCCCCCTAAAAAGAAAATTAAAAATGCTGACGTGTGGTTTTGAGGTATGCTGTGGACACAGAGCCAGAGACCTTTTGGCCTGATATTCATAATCTGATTTACTTATTGCCCTTGTTCTTAGGTGTATGTTCTTCCAGACCAAAAGATGACAGATATTGGGACAGACAAGAAAGAACAACATAGCTGCGAAGCGATCACGAGATGCAAGGCATTAAAGTGAATCAGATAGTATGCGAGCTGCATTTCTAGAGAAAGAAAACGGTGCTTTGAGGTGTGAGCTCTGGCCTCAAGAAAGAAAATTGTAACTTGAAGACTGCAGTAAAGGCTATGAGAGTAAGCTAGGAATCAAGTGATATTGAGGCAAATATGTGCAAGAGTGAATCTGGAGAAAATGAAAACAACTACATGTAAATACATGTAAAAATCTAGAAGAAAAATAAACATTCAGAAATATAAAATATCACACATGATGATGGCAAAAGTCCGTAACAGGAACCTTCATCTGATGGATGGTTAGCTCAGTTCCCAAGAAGCTTTAACCCTGCTACTACTACAAAATCAATCAAATGCTGATATACTTGTCAAGGTATATCTAGTGCACTTAAAAGTCAAACCTGTCAAACCTTAACGTGTAGTAAGTACATTTACAGGTCAAAATGAGTCGACCGTGTTTGACTGGTAAGCATTGTCTCTGGCATTGTTGAGGGTGGTCAAATGACAGTAAAAATGTCAAAAATGCCCTGTGTGCACATTTTGGGTCAGCAGTCAAAACGGGAGTTGACTGGTTTTGACCACTATAGCTACTTGCCACTAAAGTTCAGCTATAGTAGGAGGTTAATCTCATGGAGTATCATATGAGTATTTTACATCAAGGCATGTGATGTTCAGAATAAATAATTGGTGCAATTTTTAAAAGAATATTTTTGTTTTAGAAGGACACCTACAATACAAATGTTTCTCTTATAAAGTCATGTTTGTTTGTTTGTTTTACTGTAAATATTGATTAATTGACTATATTTTATTGATACCTTAGTACTACTGAACGTATGTAACTATTGATATTGTCAGAAGTCTATTACCCACATGAAGTGTGCCACTCATGTACTAACCTAGTCCACGGCATAGTACTCCAAGAACAATGGATTTGGCCCATTCGTGATGTTTTGTTGTACAAACTGACATGCAAGGTCTCAAAAGAAGTGTGAGAGAACTGTATCTTTGCACGCCGCACTCTAAGCGTTTTGCCATGCTTCTTTGCCCGCCTAGTTTAAGATGATCAGTTCTTCAGAACACCCGCATAGCAACGCTATCCCATGATGCCCCATGGCTGGCCAGGCAGGGGAGCAAACCTGTAGCTCATGGTGTGGATTACAGCAGGCTGCACACTTCATGTAGGTAATAGACTTCTGTTATTATAAGCCACTCCATACTTACAGATTAAGTATTTGGTGGTCTTTAAAACCCCTCCTACTACTACAAGGGTCAAAACAGTCAAAATGTTGATATACTTGCAAGGTATATCCAGTGCATTAAAAGTCAAACTAAAACTGTCAAACCTTACGTTATTAAGTACATTTACAGGTCAAAATGGGGTCAACCGTTTTTGACTGTTAAAAGCATGTCTGGTATTGTTCAGGTGGTCAAAATGACAGTAAAACCAGTCCAAAATGCCCTAGCGCACATTGGGTCAACAGTCAAAGACAGGCAGTTGACTGGTTTGACCTCTATAACAACTGGGGTAGAAGGGTTACGACATCAATCCTGTAATGCTGTTACTGAACATCAACCATAACATATTTGCTAATCTGAAGAAAAAAGGTTGATGTAATACAAGAATATATTCTTATAATGGTATTTTCTTGACAACAGTTTGGTGGATACGCATAAGTTATTTTAATCATTATTATTATTATTATTTATTTTATTTTATTATTATTATTATTATTATTATTATTATTATTTTATTATTATTTTTATTATTTATTATTATTATTGTTATTATTATGTGTTGTATTGGTAACATTAGTAAATAATGGTCAAGATGGTATCAGAGAGTTTTTTGTTTAAAATATATTGCACAGTTTATTTGTCCTCTAATTTTAATACCAAAATAACTTGTGATGAGTGTCGGGGCCCAGCGGTCTAGCTACCGGACTCAAGTTCTGGTGTTAGCAGCAGAATGTGGGTTTGAAACCGCCGTGACACTTGTGTCCTTGAGCAAGACACTTTAAACCCTAATTGCTTCTCTCCACCAGGGGTTAAATGGGTACCTGTGAGGGCAGGCTGGTTGATTAGCCCTATGTGCGCTGTAATGGCAGCAATTGAGCTGTATACTCCCAGGAGCTGAGATGGTTTCAGGAATGATTTATGAGCCTTATGAGCAGGGGTAAATATAATGCGCCTTGAGCACCACCAGTTGGTGGATACGTGCGCTATATAAGTCCAAAATTATTATTATTATTATTATGAAAATAGGTTCTCAATGGTCATGCCCATAGGCAACTTTTGTAACTTCAAAATAATATTTCTTGATTAGGAATTCTGATTAAGTGAAGATGAATGCACTTGAAAAAAAAATGATTATCAGGATGATTGATATATGTACCAACAAAAACACCAAGTAATTTTTTGATAATAATTTGATAAATATTGATAATCTGGTAATTACCAATGTTGTACTAAGTAAATAATAATACAGTTCTCAGTTTAAAAAGGTAATTAGTGGCCATTTCAGGAAATATGAAAACATGGTTAATACATCATTATTTAAAAACATAATTTTTGTTCATTTAGTTTGTTGAATGTAAATATTTACATACAAGTAAACAATGTGTAGTAATTAATTAATTCAGAATAAAATTTCAATTCAATCCAATGCTAATTTAAAAAGCACCTTTTCCACAAATTTGAACAAGTTATTGCTTTTCTGTAAGTAATATAAATACATGTAAAGCCATTCACTGACCAACAAACTGGCCAGTGTACAAATATAGTTTAGGATTGTTCACGCAGTATCAAAATTTTACTTAAATACCCCATGGTTTCAGTGTCGTCCTGAACTAGGATGTATACTACTCAAAACAATTTAGGGAACACCGGAATAATCTCGGTTAAAGCAAGATCATTATTTCAGATAAACACAATGTTTCACAGAATTGATGAGAAACAACTGCACAATGAAACAGATGATAAAGGATGCATGTAGTGATTACACATTTCATGACATGACTACTGAAAGAGAGAGGGTTGCAAATGAAAATGCCGGTTCATGGAACATTTCAAACCTATTTGATGTTAAAAATCTGGTGTTCCCTAAATTGTTTTGAGTAGTATATATTTAGGGTAGTTTTCCATAAGAAAATATAAGTTTGTTTTAAGGCCAGAAAAGAAAAACGGTAGTATGACACTACCTGATGTGGACCACAACTGGGTCTTTATACAAATTATTTTGATATGTTACATAATCAATCCAGCATTCATTACGTACATTATGGAAAGATAAAATTTGTGATGATTAAATATTGTATGATGAGCTATACACATTAGGGCTGTGCCGGTATCCGGATACCGACCGAAATGGTCATTACCCGGTTCCATTTTTCGGTTCCAATCATGTAACGACTTTTTAAAATTCGGACTTAACATTTGCGGTGCGAACAGAAATCTGTGACTCTTGAACAATGTAATGTTTACACTTTTACAGACAATTATCTTTAAATTCAAAAGATTGCACTCCAATAAAAAAAGATCGATTGATGGTATCCTCTGTATTATAAAAGTCAATTTGTTACCATTTACAGTAGGCCTACATGTTTTTGTATACCACTGGAGACATGTTTCAAAAAATGAAAAAGGGTATCCGGGTATCCGAAGTTTCCTGATTTCGGTATCCGGTTCCAAAAATATCCGAAATGCACAGCCCTAATTGATTGATAATACATTTATTTCAATGCTGTCCTTGGAAATAGAAACATACATTGCTTGTAATAGGTTGAAATACACATCCAGTGAGTTGTTATAACCTCTATGATGCACTATTGTGGGATGTTTGTTTGTGGACTTTGACACAGGAATCTGCCTGATTAGAATGGTATTTGTGATGGGAACACAATGTTAGCGTTGATTTTGTACCCTCTAAAAGGTAGGGCTTTAGTGTGAAGGGATTTAAGTGAGGTACCTTTATTACAATTAAAATTGTTGGAAACTTAACTTTGATACTTTTTGGGACAAAGGAAGCAGACATCTTTCAGTTTAATGTCAATGGATGTTTGTTAATGGATTCATAAGAGGTCAATATTTTAACCGGCGATTTTAACATTCATATGGACATAATTTCAAACAATTATGCAAATCGTTTAAAGATCTGCTCTCTGCTCATGGACTTATACAGCACATCATGCACCCACTCATCGGTATGGTCACTGTCTTGACTCATGATAACGCGTGAAAATACTTCACCTCTTATCACGAATATAACTATTCATCCTGGATTATCTGATCATTATGCAATTGGTAAATTGAACCTTAAAAACCTCCCATACCTACCATTTCTGTAACTACTCGCCACTGGAAAAAGTAAATATTAAAGATTTATGTCATGATGTTGAATCTCAACTGGAAAATGTAAACCTTGAAATGGTGAGCTGGATTCTTGTGTCAGTCTATTTGAATCTACTGTCCGTAACATTTTGGGATGATCATGCTCCGCAAAACTCGAACTGTTAAACTACAATCTGAATCCCCTGGTTCAATGATGATATCCGTGCTGCTAGGAAAATCCGCCGTCAACTTGAGCGAAGATGGCGTGACAATGGGAAACTTGAGTACGTCGGCAAGAATACTGTAACCAACGTGATATTGTGAAGAACATGATTAACCAGGCAAAAAACTCACTACTCATCTCTTGTGAAAGATAGCTCTGGTGATCAGAAAAACTCTTTAACATTGTTGAAAAGCTGCTTCATAAACCCAAAGCTCCAGTGCTTCGATCTACACTCCGACCAGGACCTCGCAAATGCTTTTTCAAACTTTTTGTCACAAAAATTGAGAATATCCGTCGTTCTTTTCCCATTCTATCACAAACACCAACACGCAAGGATCCACAATGTAGACTGTCCATGTTTGAGCCTACTAGTGTTACGGAGATCAAGAAAATCATCATGAAATCGCCATCAAAATCATGTGAACTTGATCCAGTGCCAACTTCATAATAAAACAAAATATTGATGTGTTTGCTATATATCACAATTATTGTAAACAGATTCTTTCTTCCGGTTGTTTCCTAATAGCCAGAAGGTTGCTCATGTTAAACCACTCCTAAAGAAACCAATTTTGGGACAAGGAAGTTTTCAAAATTACCGACCAGTAGCGAATTTAAAGTACCTTGGAAAACAATCGAGCAGTTGTTTCATCACGGATCTCTGACCATGTTCGTGCTAATAACCTGTCGGACACATTCAGTCAGCCTACAAACCATTTTCATGGAACGGAAACTGCTCTTCTTCGCGTCAACAATGACATTTTATCTGCCATGGATGAGGGAAAATCACTGCATTAGTTTTGTTGACTTAGCGCCGCTTTGACACGGTCGATCATAAAATCCTTCTCTCCCGCCTTCAATATCATCTTGGAACACATGACACAGCCCTGGATTGGTGTAAGTCCCACCTGTAAATAGGCCTCAGCATGTTTGTATTGGTAACGCTATCTCCGAGCCTGTTATTCTTGACTATTCTGTACCCCAGGCTCTGTGCTCGGCCCACAGTGGTTTACTGTTTATACCTTTCCAGTTCGTGATATCATTTTGAAGTATAATTTAAATTACCTGTTTACGCTGATGACACGCAGCTTTACATTACTTTTAAAACTTCTCAAGAACCTGCTGATTCCTGCATTAAAACACTGGAGAAATGTATTCAAGAGATTCGAAATTGGATGAGACAAAATTTCCTGAAATTGAACGATGAAAACAGAATTTGTTCTATTTGGATCACGTCAGCAATTGTCTAAAGTTTCTCTTCCATTTATTACAATTGGTGACTCAGATAACCCCTCATTACATGCACGTAATTTGGGTGTTATATTTGACTCGACAATGACTTTAAAACCACATATCTCCAACATTGTTCGATATCATCATTTCATATCAGAAATATAAGCCGAATTAGGAAATACTTGAATAAAAGTGCTGCTGAACAAATTATACATGCGTTTGTCATCAAGGCTCGATAACGGAATCTCCTTTTCGGTCTCCCGCAGAATCAAATATCTCGTCTTCACACATACAAAACACAGCAGCTCGGTTGTGACTTTGTCCAGAAAGTCATGCCATATCACGCCAACCTTGAAAGAACTGCACTGGCTTCCTGTTTCACAAGAATTGTTTTTTAAAATTATGCTAATTGTTCACAAATCTTTCAATAACATTGCTCCAATTTATATTTCTGAACTGCTTAAGTCTACATCCATCACGCAATTTGCGCTCCAGCATGTCACTCCAAAGGAACCAACTTCAAAACGGAACTGGGGTGATAGGTCGTTTTCTGTCGCAGCTCCGAGACTCTGGAATCATCTTTCCAACTAAACTCAAATCTTGTCATAGTATAACCAGATTTAAGTCGATGCTTAAAACTCATCTTATGTCACAACTCTTCAAAGATGATGTATATTTGTAATTGCATTGTAGGTACATGTATCTCGGTACATAATTTAAATTGTTTCCCCATACTATCATTGTATATTGTTTGTATTCATGTTTTTTCTTTGTTTCTGCCTTGAGGCCCCGAGGTGGATATGTGCGCGCTATAAATCTTTATTATTATTATTATAATATTTCAATATACAGGCCTGTGATTTCTCAGGATTTTCCTGATTTTAGAACTTTTACAAATCCCTTTGTCGCAAAATGTTCTTGAAAGAAAGAAGTAGTCACCAAAGAAGAAAGAAGTAGCCTGTATTGTGTCCAAACCTCTAGTTTCTTGTTTGTGGGGATGTGAGAGTCTGCAACACCCAGGTTAACATCCAGGAGGTTCAGGGCTTTGTGTCCTCTAGGAGACCCAGGCCGCTACCCATTTTCAGGATTTTTAAAAACTTTTTTCAAGTCACACCCCTGAATATGATGATATTTAGGATTTCTGATGGGCTGATTGTTAATAAAGCAATAAAACCAAACCAGTTGTTACATATTACATAAATTTAGATGGTATGACAGTACATTTATTTGTAAACTACTTATCTTTCTAGTAAATCATATTATGAATAAACATTTAATTAATGTTTGGATTTCAACATATATATAAAACAAATTACTGGGTTATTTTCTGGATTATTTTTACTAATCCTGAAGTGAAGTAATTTATATGAAAACTGTCATAAAAATACATATTCTATAACAAATATTCGTGAAATCTTTGAATACCTCGAGAAATGGATTGCAGTAATGATATCAATTTCTCATAATTAGTACACATTTTGTTGGTAAACACCGGCACGTCAACCCAGAGGAAGCAGGTTTAAATCTCGCTTTAGTAATTTTCTTTCTTCACTCCAAACAAAGTCACACAACTCGTGGAAATCCAAGTAAAGTCGATTTCTTTGTTCCACTTTAATTAATTAAATTGCTGCATAAATTTCGTAGGTAATAGTGAAATACAGCCTGCAATACCGGTACCAACGGTGAATTTTTAAACTAGTCCTTTTCACATTCGTATTGATTGCCCGCAAGGATGTTTTGTCATGAATTTATTTGAAGAAAATATTTTGACACATGAAAAAAAATTGTCATTGTATAGTTTCTGTCTGAGTTTTAATGAAAGCGTATTTGAGAAAGGCTTTTTTTACAGAGATGATATGACGTATACAAGATTAATAGTAAATTTGCACCTGTTTGTTTAAAATATTTAATTAGTTACATTATTATTTGCACGGTGTGATTACCGAATCATTTGTAAACAAATTGATACTAATAAAATATAGTTTCAACAAAAAATGTCGTTTATATTCTGTTGTGTTTTCATGGTTTTAAATTATAAAAATTTAGAAATATTATTTGTACAAATTTACACTCAGTTTCAGTTTATTGGCATTAAGTAACTAACTTTCCGATTTTCGTGCCCCTGCCCCGGAGCGCAGCTACCTCCCAACTAACCCTCCGATCATACATGCGTCCCTCTGGGAAACCCAGACTTGATTTCAAGTCTGTGATGCTTATTTTGTCTGCATCAGCCACGCAAAACGCCGTTTACCCCTACTGGCTATCACATGCCAGCCCTAACTCGCGATCTCAGACTTGACCTCTTGTGTTTGTGGGATATTCATGTATTCTAGCTAAAATTTATAATAATCAATCAATCAATCAATTTATTGGGGTTACACTTTCAAATCAGTGGCACACGTCAAAGACGGTGCATCCTAAACATAGTACAAAACATAAACAATAAATATAAACTAAGACTTAAAATACAAACACTAGTACAAAGTACACAAGAATAAAAAGAAAAGGAAAAAAAAAAAAGAAAAACATGCAGCGTGACTATAGATAGAACAGAAAACTTGTCAATTAATTCATCAATTTATAGCATTCAACAACATCTTACGCTCATCCCAAAGGTTGGTCAAAGATTCTTCATGATGTATCAAGAATGTTTCCAGAGTTGTTATCGAATTCATACATGTTACCCAGCATCATGTATAGTTTTAAGTCGATATTGCCTGAAATAAATATTTCCCAAAACAAAACCATATTGTTACCAAGAAGATTATTTTCAAGGGCTATGAATTCCTTAATACGAATGTGATTCAATGCTGTACAATAAAACATGAAATGACCAATATCTCCATCTACATTACTCTTACACAGTTTGCACAACCCGTCATTATTTGGTGACCAGGAGCGGTATATCTCTCAGTTGTAAAGTGTTAGTACGAGCCCTTAATTTAGTCATTGCGGCGGAAGTTCGTACCATCGATAAAATATTGTTCAGAGCCGGTACTTGTTTGAGAGCATATAAAGAGCAGATTTACTTTGTGCACCTTTGCGCCAATCATTCAATTCAACCTGATGAAGAGTTTTCTTAAAAGTATTTAACCAAGATTGGTTTAGTGGTGGATTGTCATTAAAATATGATCCATCCCACAGCGCGACAAACTTTGCTTTATGTGATTAAGCCATTTCCACCGCAGTTTATTAGCTCACTCAGAGTGTGATATGACGCATTAAACAAGAGTTTTTGGGCCCTCTATTTTTTCCATTTGAAAAGGCGATCAACATAACTCAACCTGATTATATTGAATTGAGAGATACTCTCCATCCTAATTCACCATACATTGCTTCCTAGTCATGTTACGCGGGCCTTAAGAATGGCTTTTGCCATTTGTACTTGAACGTTTCAAGCCTTTTAATATCGAATTGCCACCAGGTATCCAAACAGAGCATGCATAATTTATTGACGGAAGGCCTAATGACTTCCATAAAATATCACCATAATATATCCTGTTGTAATCATCTTGTTCATCAATAATTGATTTTATATGCAATTAATCGATTCCTTTCGGATGGCTTCCCTCGATATACGGATGCTAGAGAGATGGCCAATCAGGAGCCACAAAAACCTTGTAGGCCGTCTATTACTAACAGGATACACTCGCTTATAATTCTTTCTGTAATATTCATTCGATATTAAATTTGTACAGTGTTGGTACGTAAATAGTATTTGAAACGATAGGTAAATTTAATGAGATCTTAGAGTTGTAAAAGCACAAAATAAAATACATAATTCCTTCTCTACAAAGAACGTTTTACCTACAGTTTAAATGGAATCGTTGAGTACATCTCCTCAACTGCATGTAGAAGGTTTAGTTTGAATATTCACTGTTATGGAAGGCTCCGACCAATCAGATTGTTCCGCCCACTTTGGACTAATTCGCAATAGGGTGTGTACAAACCGACGAACAACATTCCCAAGTTGTGATCGAAGGTTAATGTCGGAGGTTAATACAAAGGGTGCGCTATTTAATGCGATACTGCAGAGCCGTATTGGCTTCAGGCAGACAAAAACCACGATCCAGACTTGGAACCAAGTCTATCTGGAACCAGCAACCCTCCCAACCGGTATCCAGTCGTTATGCCCCATCACCATAACGCCCCTAACAAAACGGCCCATCGCCATTACGCCACTTTACAATACATGTCCGACGTACATGTAGGCACCAGGTAGCGTGTTCCATTGATCTGTGATTTCCGCCCTCTGTTTTTCAGCATGCATTGTTTGGGGCATTGGTAAATTCGTCCATTATTTTGTGGATAAGGGAGTAGATTTATCAAATCAATCAATCGCTTTTTCTTCAAGCGCAAAGCAGACTTGTCCACTTTAGGCCACCTTGAGAAAACGTTCGATCCGCTCGGGAAGCAGGAAAGCAGAAAATGGATTTGTCCAAAACGTTCGGTCTACTTCTCGTGTTGTTGAAACCAGGAAAGCAGATGGCCACTTTAGGCCACTTTGTGACAAAACGTCTAATCTGCTTTTAGGCTAGTAGAAAAGTAGAAAATTGATTTGTCCAAAACGTTCGATCTACTTTTCGGTTGTAGGAAACCAATGTAGTGAACAAGTAAAATCTGCTTTCTTGAAACTGAAAAGCAGAAAAGTAAAAAAATGGATGTTACCAAAATGTTCAATCTACTTTTAGGTGGAAGAAATGCGAAAGTAGAAAATGCACTAGCCAACAACGTTCAATCTGCTTATTTCATTATTTAGAAAGCTGAAAAGCAGATGTCCACTTTCGACCTCCATACATTACGCCCACTATAGGTTTTCCCCTGCACAAACAAAAACTACAATTCTTCAAAATGCAACTTGTTGCCTGTATAATATAGGTTTTCCCGGTCATTTTCGGCAATTGAGCGGCCAATTTCGTGTTCATGCATTCGTATTTAAGTGATTTTGCTCTTCAGTTGAAACCGTCATTCAATTTCACTTTGATGCATCCGAATTTATATAGCATTGCATTCAATTGAACTTAACAGTCGTTCAGTTTAGCATGCGAAATCGGCATTCAATTTAGCAGAGTAGGCGCAAGCAAAGATTTCACCAGTTTGTTACTTACGTTTTCGTTTTGTGACAACCAGTTTCGCAAAATGAGCAAACAAATGCACACTATGATTTCTTTACATCTATATTTCTTTATGTCTTTGTTCCTTTATCTTTATTTCTTTATTTCTTTGTTTCTTTACTTTTATTTTTTTACTTTTATTTCTTTGTTTCTTTCTTTATTTCTTTACTTTTTTTTTTTTTACTTCTATTTCTTTATTTAGTGTGTTTTCTTAACCATCTATCTGTTGGCGTGCCATGCATCTAGGCATGTAGGTTTGGCTATGGTTATACCACTGCGCGCATTTTGCTTGGGTGATGACATCTACATTCTGTACTTGTTGTAGAATCTACATCTCCACTGTTGCATGTTCATCCCTCCTGCCTGTGCAGCCTGTCTGTCTCCGATTCGTTGTTGCCACTCTGGTAGCCAAGAGTCCGCTTGACTGCAGCCTTAAATGCAGAATGTGCCATTTTGTGCAGTTTAGGAAAGGGAATATGGAGGTCGCTTCAGAGAGTCACTGTTGACATCTTCAGGGAGTTGGGCACGAACGTGAGGCCTTGCATTGTCGCAAATGAGGATTACGGGCTCTCTTCTGGGAACAGATCTGTCGATTGTGGCAGCAAGAAACTCCTCAAATCCTCTCGTGTCATAGTTTCAAATGCAATCGATGGTGCACTAAACCTACTTCACTGGAAACAGCAAAGATGACGTTGCAATTTCTCCCTCGTTGTCTGTGGACGACTCGTCTTGCTGGAATCCTCGTGGGGCTCTGCCTTGGATCGCCGGGTCCAGATGTTGTATCCTGTCTCGTCAATAAATATAGGTGTGCCAGAACACCATGCTCCAGGAACCATTCGGCATACTGAACTCGTTGATCGAGAACTGCGGGGGAGTTTCTGGCATCAGGAACATTTTCCCACAAGTTTCAACGTCATCATCATTCCATCTAAGGCCCTGGCTATGGTGGTGGTTGAAACCCTGGGCTTGTCTGGTAGATGCTCAATCAGACTGGCTTCCATCTGCTTAAGTGTCAAGAGGGATTGGTGTCCAGGATGTCGTGCAAATGATGTCCATCTCATCATCCATCCTGAAATGAGTTGCCCCTCCTCTGTCCAACCTCTCTTCGTCCTGATCTCAAATAAGTTGCGACAATCGATCTTGCTGTGGACCTGTTGATGTTCGTTGTCTGCAAGCTTAAGGTAATCTAAATCATTCCTTCGAATGCATCAATCAGCCGTTCCCGATCAACATTAGATATTCTCGCGTAGCGAACACGAGCTGCCATTTTTCAATCTTCAATTACAAGCAATCGAAGGGACATCAGCAAAGTGATTCTCATACAAGAAGTGAACCCTTTTATACATTTTACAATCTTGCGGTAGCAACCATAATTACAGATTAACAAAACGCCAAATCAGCTGGACAATTCTCAGAAATGCCTGCCCCAAAACGAATTTGAATGACTATACGCACGCTGAAAAAAGCCGTTGCGAATTTGAATGCTGTTCGAATGGAATTTAAATTGAATGGTGATTCTTTTAATTGCCTGTCGCAAGTGAACATTGCTTGCACATGAAGTGAAATTGAATGACTATTTTGAGGTGCTTGCAGTTTCGCGCGAAATGGAATGACGCGGCGTTTAAATTGGCCGCTCAATTGCCGAAAATGACCGGAAAACCTATACTGATATTTTGTATTTACTAACAATGATGGCGTTGTCCTCTGTGGCTGTTTGATTCGTTGGCTATAGACGATGTGACCAATGACATCACATGTTTACAAGAGCCCCAAACTGCACCGGGTACAAAATGTACACTGTCTATGACAAAAAACCATAAAGTTTTATATTTTGAGACGTCAGCACAAACATTCTTTACTTGATTTATTTTAACAGCATCATTAACTTTACACCAAGTAAGTTTCATGTAAATTCTGTTTTTAGTTAGTTGAATACGAGAAAACCCAAAAGTGAATAGGTGGTTTAAATCCTAAAATTTATTAATTTATCAGACGGCAGAGGCATAATCATTATAAATAGAGTGATGGTGTGGGGTAATAAATTATAGAAATACATGGAGGGGAAAGTTCACATGTAGTCAATAGTATGAATATATCAATGTTTTCACTCATGCAAGATCAACATAACAAATCAAACAGCTATTGTTGTGCCATTCCATTGGTTTACTTTTACTAAATTAATTCAAAACAAAAATAATTAGTGGACAAAAATATACATGACTACATTACACTAGCAATGACGTGACAGTTAATTGATTGTATTGTATGCCTTTGATTTCATATTTCTGGATACAAAAAATTTAAAAAAAATAACAGGACTTGTTATGATAAGCCTTGTTAATAGCCGTAATTTACACACCTGACATTGCAGAAAAATCCTCTTATTACATTTAAAACAATCAAAACAACGCACTGAATTAACATTACAAAGAATTCTTAGAAATCCTTACAAAACCAACAAATTTCAATTGTTACAGCATGGATTTACACATTTTAATACTATCACAAGTATCAGAATGCATAACCTAATTTCACCTGTCATATACTTTATAAATTTCGACTTGTTTAAATGTCATCACTGTTTACATATCTCGCAATACAGGTCAATTCCATTTCTACATCATTCTGCCATGGATTACAGATGGACTATATGTCAAGTACAACACCTAAGCATTAAATTATTCACACACATTGTAAATTTCGAAAACTACATTATTTCATAAAATTGTTTTAATGTAAATTGTTTCAATTTCTGTACGGTGAGCAAATTTAGAATTGAATCGAAACCTAGTCGGTACACAAACTAATTCTATCTTTATTGTTTCTTCAAGGGAAAAGAAAATACTTTACAACAGATATCCTTTAAAAATCCTGTAGGCTGCCTGAAGGTTCAACCTTTCTTGATTTGCATCTGATCTGTTTTTTTATTTTTGAATCAAGTTAATTAATAACAACTTTGTCTACAACAGTGTAATATTTATTAACATGGTACATTGAATATTAAATTAATTTGTAAATATTGTTAGGTTCAAATACTCAAATTTGCAGTTTTGTGGTATAATGTTGTCATGAATTGTATTAATAACTGAATTACTGGTTAACAAAATAACCTAATCAAGCAATGATTATAGAAATCACATTTGGATATATTTTAATTGAATGATAAAAAAGATTACTAATCTTACAAATTCTTAACCTTTACTGTAATATTCCCAAGTAAACTATAATGATAAGATTACATCAAACTATGTTTTTTTATTTATCCAACACGAGAAGACCGCTCATCTATTTATCAAATTGTGTTTGCAGACTTGTATCACTGTGTCAGTCTACTCAAAATTATACACGTCATATGCAAATACACCCAAGCAGGACAATTGCAAAACCGTACAAATTAAAATAACTAAATGAATAAGCAAATTATAAGAAAATTAAAACAAACACCCAAAAACATCCAATTGAAATACAATGTCTATTGTCATTGGTATAATACAAAATAGGGCGGGATGTGGGGAGGTGAATGGTAAGTTAATACATACAGCAATTTACCTTGTCCTCTTTCTTTTGTTGGGGGTGCTTATTCCCGTTGGACAACACTGTCATCACATATTAATAGCATATTTTATAGACTCTCAAAAAGGCAGTGTTTAACAATGCTTAGTGCTGTGTAATCGATCAATTCCTTGATCATTTATAAATGATTAAATGTTCAACACATCTTAATTGTATACATTATGAAAATTTTATTTTAAAACATTTATCATAAACTGATTCCAACTGAGGAGCATGTACACCTGATCAAAGGATATTCCCCACCAATGTCCCTGGGTGGTGGGAGAGGGTGTCAAAGAACATCAAACGGAATTGGTATGTTTGCAAAATAAACAATTCAGAATAAATACACTAACGATCAAATAAAATTCCTTAAAAAATAAACATACAATAAAAATAATGTAACAAAACGGGTCTCAATTACAATGGAAGTTACATACATGTACATATTTATTTAACTGCACGTTTTTTTCTAATTATTTTACTCCTGTATACAGGTAATACCAATATTTGAACAAAATAAAAAATACTAATAAACAATAGGTGTAGAAACTGAGGAATAAGAGACAATGAAAGTCCAGCATTTTAAACATGTTCTCTTTCTTTGTGATGACCCACTACCATGCGTGTAGCCAAGCGGGAGGGGGATAAAGGGTTAATCTCCCTCGCCCGTTATTTTATGTATAATTTTTATAATTGAAACAAACAACTGGTGTAGATCCTTGGAATCATGAAGTGAGTTAAATGACTAAACAAAACAAAAATCAGTGACTTCAAGGTTTTAACAATAAAACAATCCCTGAAACTTCTAATAATAACTGGTAGACCTCTAAGAGTTTATATTGGTTCATTTTAAACAAAAAGTTCTTTAATTGTTAGTTATTTCAACAGAAGGATTCAAATTTAAACAAAATGTGTTGGTAAGACAAACACAGCCTATTTGCACCAACAATGAAGGAGGCAGGATATTATAATCACACTGACTTCGGGGAGATGAAGATGTTTTTTTTTTAGAGTGTTTCCTCTACAAGGGAAGGTTCAACATTGTTAATTACCTGATAACAAAAATAACCGAATGATGGTAAAGATACCAATCATACTGATATATCATTTGTATAAATTGCTTTCATTAAAATAAAATAAAAATACACCCACAACAATATAAACAAAATGCTGCCGACGACAACGTTTTGCTCCATGTACTTTTCTCAATGACTCTGCATCGAGCTGAAACTTTCACAGGTTATTAGTTGATTAACCCTCCTACTACTACAAGGGTCAAAATCAGTCAAAATGTTGATATACTTGCCAAAGTATATCTAGTGCACTGAAAAGTCAAACACTGTCAAACCTTACGTGTAGTAAGTTTACAGGTCAAAATGAGTTGACTGTTTTTGACTGGTAAAAAGCATTGTCTGGTATTGTTCAGGGTGGTCAAAATGACAGTAAAAAAAAACAGTCAAAAATGCACCTGTGTGAACAGTTGGGTCAACAGTCAAAACGGACAGTTGACTGATTTTGACCTCAGCAACTTCCACTAAAGTGCAGCTATAGCAGGAGGGTTAATGTATATTTTGATTCAAAGAAAGTAAGCGTACCAATAGAAGCAGTTTAACATTACCATGTTGATCCTTCCCGTTAATTAATTGTGGAAATATTTGGGTATTATATTTTTATAGCATCCCCAATATATATAGTGAGTACACATAACAGGACAAGTTACACAATAATATATATGTGCGTGTACAGTATATGGTGTACATAATTATCTAGAACTTGTAGCTTTGCATGGTGAGGAGGATAGAGTATTGGGTGACACCATGTGAAATGCTCAATTGAGTAGTAATTCTCCCGAGGACGATCAGAGCATACTGATTGAAACGTCGAGATCTACCTCCAGTTCTTTTCAGAACTAATTACTACTCAATTAAGCATTTCACATGGTGTCACCGCAATCTCTTACTATAATTATCATTTAATTACATCACAGATGGACTCATAATTGTATTCAATACTACTTTGTGTTTGTCCTTGGCTATTTGGCTATATCAATAATCTTGATATTTAGCAATTGGATTCATACGCTAAACCATTCTTTTGAAAAGAATACAATTCTCTTTATCAAGACTACCTCCAAAAAATATTTAAACATTTTGCAAAGGAAACGATTTCGACCAATATATGTGAGTGGCTCTGGCAAACCCTAAACTTGTGAGATTTTGGTATAGTTTGATTCTCTAGACTTTCCTCTTTCATTTGATACCAGATTTGTAGAAATATTTTTCGCAATATTAACCAACTGTTAATCATACATTTAAGGCACAGCCTCCAACCCTGTATAGTTTGTACACCGTAAAAATGTGGCAAACATAGATGACCACTTTCTATGAGGACAAGGCCAAGATTTGTTTTAGTAAAACATTTTAGTTTCAAATGGAGAACCAACATTTAGATTGACATTGTTGGAGTAACATGTATTAATCGTTGTACCTCTGACAGTGGCAGATCCAGTAAGGAGGGGGGGAGAAGAGCAGGTGTCAATAATTTACTATATGTATGCCTCTCATTTGGACAATGCCACCTTTCATCCACACTGGATTTGCCCTCGCCTCTAGATGGAATTTTGATGACAAGGGAATGTTATTAATGAATTGTACAATGATAACAGGAGTACATAACTACTACAAACCTATGTATAGTTCGTTTTTGTTACGGAGTATATACAGGAAAATCATTGATTAAAAACACCCACATTATACAGGTCTATCAGTAGAAAATAAGGCGGACTACCATCCATCCATCAAAATTCAAAATTAAAGCCCAAACCTCAAGCTCTCCATATTGATATTTCCATAAACACTGGAAATCACTGTAAACCTCTTTCCTTTGATAGTAGTTACATACAACATACAGTGCCCCCCTTTAAATGTATATTTTTGAATTTAATGATAATTAGGAGTATTTGGCTTGAAACATGAAATAGTCACTACATGAACGACCGATTAGAATGCATTTTTTTTTAAATTTTATGAATTATTTTTAAATATGTTTGTCCATATATTGTGCAGTAGGTGAAACATATACACAATTACACCACACACAAGCACAAGCAAGGCCCAAATAAATGCTGATAGTTTCTCCGGATGGTGGGTGAAAAGTGCAAGTGAAACTTCTCATATTTCAACAAATCTTTCAACAAATAAATGTTTAACAAAAATAGAATAACTATCATTTAGAAAACATAGTAAGATCAAGCTTAAGATACAATAAATAAAACAAAAGGACGCTACTACATTCACTTTGAGAGTTAAATTCAAAGAAACGAATAATTTATTTGGGCCTGAACTTAATGATGAAACACTCATTGGAATATCTGCATTATATATACAATTTTACACACTAAAGATCTCTGGAGATATGGCTACGATATACCTCACTCATATTATACATTCAAAATAACCATTATATTATCATAGGAAAACCTAACTACATGTACATTAAAAGTCTGCCACTGATTAAACTGTGCATTAAAGCTCAACTAAATAAATGATTAACTTATATGACTATATCATTAATGAGCCCAAAGGAATTATTTGACAAATGCTTGTTGAATGTTATTATAACCAAATCAGATGTGGCAGACTTTGAGACAGTTGGCTATTTTGAAAAGATTTTAACTTGACATCTGCTATTTTGATTACAAGAATTAAATGTATTAGCCAAAGAAAAGGACAACTTAAATACAAGAGCAGGTTAGCCCACCAAAAGTCTCTGGTTTCTGTGTGTCAGACCCACGTGTCGGCATTTTAATTTTAATTTTTATCTTTTTGCTATAAACGATGTCCAATTGCAGCCAAAATTGCTGAATCGATTAGAATTCTGCCGT
>JAQQFT010000023.1:4842425-4876275 GCA_029582265.1 Zoroaster sp. YZ-2022
AAAAATTTTCCCTTATCAAAGTTAGATCTCTTATAATGACTCTTGGGCTGATAGGGACTTTTTGCCCTTCAAAAAAAAGCAGCATATCATTCAAGGCAATCTTGTGCAGTAACAAAAATGTTAAAAAAAAACTCTTTTCTGCCCCAAACCCCAGGCAAATGTACCTGTCACTGGATTGGTAAAGGTTTTGAATAATGTTTTTTAATGAATTCAACGAAAGTTTTGCCACAATTTGGGGCCCCGGTTTCTTATGTTTCTTTTTTCCCCTCCCATATCCGATACAAATGCCCCACAACCAAATTTATTTTGAATCAATATTTCTCGAGCATCAGCTACCCTTAATTACAGCCGATGGGCAGTTTGAAGAGTTAATTACGGGGGAAAGTGTGCCCCCATGCACTTAAAACTAATTTGAGACAGTCCTTTTTAAAATATGTGATTGGTTATATTTTGAATTTGGGTGTCAGAAGGGAAGGGAAGGGGGGAAGGTTTTCCCCAAAAGTTAAAGTACAAAAAAAACGGGGACAATAGGGGGTCTCGACTGGGTACTAAAAAGCCAGTGGGGGGGGGAAAAAACAACAATGCATTTCTTTGGCCGATGCACCGGACAAGGAGAATATACATAATGGTGCAATCACGTGATGCTGGGTAAAAATTATTACAAGCCATGTTTTGCTAATGAAAGAGTGTAAACTTTCCCATATACTAATTTCCCAACAGAACTCAACTATAAATAATGGGACAGAAACTTGTGCAAACTGTATGGAACAACCACATTCGAGCCTTTTTTCTGCCACTTTTCTCGTCATATCTAACCTATATTACCATCAATCATTGTAAATGCGGGTAGAAATAACGTTTCCAGGAATAAATTCAATATGGTGTGTAGAATTTTGACAATGATTTCTGAGACCCCTCGTAAGACTTTGCCCAAGTTCAATAGTGGCGCTGCGCTGCCGATTTTGTATCAGCATTTGTTAGTTTTTAAACGCAACAGCATTAAACTTACAATTTGGGTGAAACTATATCATTCTTCGGGTCATGCTTAGAAAAGCAAAGCAAAACCACTCAATAGATGTAAACTAGGCCTATATCATATAATTAGTACCATCTTATGAACCAGCGTCACTGCAATTGTCTCGTTTGTTTACATGTAGGCGCCCTCTTTCGTTATCAACGGATGCATGAAAACTTTTATTAAAAAGGTGCGCATTGTCGTTTTTATTTCGACTGGACACTGAGGTTTCACTGAACTGGCGAAGTCCATAAAAGTGTTTCAAGTCCAAATGAATTATGTATAAAGTACAAATATCGCATTTGTACATGAACTAAATATGCAATGATAATTATACAATAATTATGCATTTATAACATCACCATATCACTTTTGGCCCCCTATTTCATAATGAATCGAACAAGGTCATTGCCTTCAAACTTCTGTAGATAAGCAGAGTAAATAATAGTATCAAATGATAATAATAATATAAAATAATAATATAATATAGAACAATAACAATAATATCATATAATAATAATAATAATAATAATAATAATAAGAATTTGTAGCGCACATATCCACCCTGCTGGGCTCAGGGCGCGAAACAAAGAAAACATGAATACAAACAATATACAATGATATCAGGGAGAAAATTATGTACATCAGTTGCAAACGCGTCCTGAATCCCTTCTGTGTACCACAACATTTGCCACATCATTGAAGTAGGTCTCGGTAGATATCTAAGACGGAAGCGGCATGCAGTGCAACATGTCCAAATGCGTTGTGACTACAGTCTGCTACGACTGCTGTATTTATGTGTAAAATTAGCCGATCATGGCATTATTTTGATCGGTTGAAATGATTAACTGACAATATACTTTACCAATAATCCCACGAATTGGGGTTAAATTAACTTTATTGTCCTAACAGTCTTATAAGTCTCACACAAGTCTTCCATTCTCTCAAAGAAAAAACCTTCAATGTGAAACATCTGTCATTATAGTGGATGCTTGTAAATATTCAAACATTCCTGAGTGCCCAATACGAGCGCCTGACGGTGATTGGATGTCACCAGGGTTACGCGAAAACAAACGGTAAAGGTTGACGGTTTACCATTTTAAAGTAAAAAAAGACTATTTTAAAGACTATCAAAATCTTACTAGAGATACCAAATGGTAGACCGTGTGCATGTTTCTAATGGGGTTGGGGGAAAAGTATATGGTAAAGTGGTAAACCGTTCACTTTACAGGGACCAGCCTAGGAGTCCCTTTTGAAAATTGCACGTGTGCACAATGCATGCCCGGCCCATTGCATTCCGCTGCCTATATATACTGGGGTGCAATTTTACAGTGTATTACTATTCGTCGGTGGCAAATCATTTTGACAACTGAGCAGCAGAGACAGGAAGGGAAATCGGATAACCGGGGCAAGCGAATTCGAATCGTGGAAGATGCGATACAGGTAAATTAGGTGCCTCTCTACTGACATTTTTTTCTTTCTCATTCCACAGAGTGACTACAGACCATGTTGCATTTCTTATTGCCCTGTGTATGTGGTTCAAAAATGAATTGCTCAACCACAATCTGCACAACATAATGGGATGCGCCAATAAAGTATACCAAAGCATGCTGTGGTAAGGAGGGGGTAGGCTACTGCCTTGCAAAGGCTGGTACTGAAAATGGTTAATAAAGTAGCTGATTTAGCTACTGTATTCATAGTGCATTGTTTTACGATAATTGTTATTCATTATGTTTTACATACTTGACTCATTGAAGTTCAGACAAATATTGCTTGTGTTAACTGCCAACGTTTAGCTTTAATTTGACACCAGAATTATTATGTTAATTTTAGTACGGGTGGTTTCGTTCAGCTAAAGGAAAACCACTTTTGAGATAAACACATTTTAAAATTGAGCATTTTTTGTTGTTTTTCATGGTTTATCAGAGGAATTGCACGAAAAAAAACTGGGTGAAAGATAAGAGATTAATGCCACCAAGTCCAAACAAAACTGCAAATACAAAATTCAAAACATTTTCACCCCCGTTTTTATTTTATCCGGTCATAGCGCAAAATCTGCCTGTGCGACTTGTTTATTAGTTGCCTTCACATTAACCCTTTCGATCCCACGGGCTCTAAAAGAGCCTTTGTTGTGATACGCTTCCTTCCCGTGGGCTCTAAAGGTGCCGGGAATCGGCATGCCCTTGACGACCACGGCGACTTAAATCACCACCTGAAAATGCTTGAGTGGTTTTGGGGTTGGCGCCCTCTATTGACAGGAATGCAGTGTATAAAGTTTATGAAAAGAAAAGTGCGTCACTTTGCGGTTTTTGTATGGTGCTAGCGTCCAGTTGAATTTAGTTGCAATCATGATGGAAACGGACATAAATGATGGCATTTTGGCTGAGATTTTGGCAGACAGTGGCTCAGAATCAGATGACGAAGTAATGGATGACGACGACGACGACGTTGAACTTGAAGAGGTAGGCCAAAATCACAGTAAAAATGAATAACTAATATTAATAACAGTTAACGTTACTCTTCCTGGCCCAATGGCAATGCAAATTAACGTAATTCACTTATTTTCCTAGGCTATAGCGTAAATAGCGTTAGAACTGTTGGAGTTGAGTAATGTAAATTTAGAAAATGGATCCCTTTTAATAGGATTGACCAAATCCCACCCCTGGACTGGGTCAAAACGTCAAGTGAAAATGTACAATTATTAGTAGTTTGTTGGGGTAATATTTGTATTCATTGAAACAGCAAGTTGATGTATAGATATAGCATAGAAATTTTAACATTTACCCATAGCCGGTCGTGCTGTTTAGCGTTAACAGGCTGAAAATGCACTCTTAGTCTGAAGCTTCCAAAGAATAGCCTTGTATTCGAAAGGCCCTCATAAGTCGTATTATGCAAGAAGTTGGGGGAATTCACATTCACAATCCCACATTAAAACGAATATTTCTCGATAACGAGTTTTGGAGAGTGGATGGAATCTGCCATATTTTTTTTTCAGCACAATATTCATTTTGCATGACCCCTGTGGCCTGTGTGCACATGCAGCAAAGTAGCATTGAGATATTGTATTTACAAATGTATGATCGAGATTAATCCTCCTTTGCCTTTTTCTGTTGCAGCCGACCTACCAAGGTGATAGCCGACCGAGATCAAGGAGGACGACAGGAAAGTTAGATTTCCGATCTGGTTGGGAACGACGAGACCATTACGAGTGTGGGACTGTGCAGTTCACTGGAAATTCTGGCCCCACCGGCGACTTTGCCACACTGTCGGCAGTAGAGATCTTCAAGCTGTATTTTGTCAACTTGTGTGGAATATGCTCGTCGACGAGACTAATCGCTATGCGCAGCAAACAATAGAATCAATTCCTGATGAACAATTATCCTGGCACCCAACCAACATTCCAGAAATGATGGCATTTGTGGCACTTCTCATTGCTATGGGCATAAACAAATCCTCTCAATACAAGATGTACTGGTCGACATCTGAAATTCTTCACATCCCATTCTATCCGTCGATCATGTCCCGTAATCGGTTCAGTTCAATTCTTCGGTTCCTCCACATCTCAAATAACCAAATTCCTCGTAGAGCCTTGGCTAAACAGGACAAACTTTCAAAGTTCGGCCCTTGATAGAAGTCCTCGTCCAGAAGTTTCTCAACCTGTATAACCCTGCGCAGAATCTGTCTCCAGACGAGAGTATGTTGAAATTCAAGGGACGCTTGAGTTTTGTTCAGTACATGCCTAACAAACCTATCAAACGGGGTATTAAAGCCTTCTCCTGAACGAGTCCAAAACAGGATACACGTGTGCTTGGAAACTGTACACAGGAGCCGACGACACCCAAACTGTTTGTGATGCAGACGTAGATTTCAATTCATCAGACTGCCATCCACCAAACCCAACAGTTGCAGGAAAAGTCGTCATTGATCTGGTCCATGGACTTGAGAATAAAGGGACACGTAATATATTGTGATAATTACTATACTAGCCCAGCTCTTGTAGCTAAACTTGCTAAACTAGGATTCGGATGTTGTGGAACTGTTCGTTACACTACACAGGAATACCCCAGGCCGCAAACCCAAAAACCATAAAATGAAGAAAGGAGATGACCCATTTTTTGGTGAAAGGTGGGCAATTGTGTATCGTTTGGCAAGACAAAAATCTGTAACACTTTTAACTAATGTAGGCAACACTGATTTGTCCAAAAAGCAAATTCGGTGTAATAAAAGCACAAGTGGATTTTGTGATGTTATGAAGCCCAATTGTATTGAAGATTACAACAAAAACATGGGTGGAACTGATCTTGCCAACCAATGTTTTCAGTACTACAATCATACACACAGAAGCTTGAAATGGTGGAAAAGAGTTTTTTCCATATGCTGAATATCTGTATTGTCAATAGCAGAGTAATATTCACCAGCATAGCAGGGAACAAAAATGTCAGTAATCTTGATTTTCGTATAGGGATTGTACAGGGCTTGCTGTTGGGTTGGGAACGTAACGCAACAAGTCAATTGAGATACCATATTCCTATTGAGTTGACAGGGCAACAGCACTATCCTGGCAAAACCCCAATGGAAAGAAACGACTGCATTGTTTGCAGTAACCGAAAATTAGGCAGGCGAAAACAAACAAAGATGATCTGTAAACAATGTGCACACCCTATGTGCATAGTTCCTTGCTTTGAGAAATACCACATCACTTGATTGTAAATCTATATTATTTGCCTTCAAACCCCCGTTCAATGTTGGGAATGGTCAGACAAGCCGCAGATTACAGTCCAAACCAACATTGAATTGAGAGGTGAGAGAAATGAAATGTTAACATGGATTGTGATGTATTTACACTGAATACAAGTAAATGGTTCATTTCAAGTAGATAACCAAAAAATCCCCAAAATCTCATCCAAGTTGTTTTTCACATGGAAAAAAATCTTATACCTGTACCGTATTTGCATGAAATCACCCATTTGTATTACTTTACTTTAGTGTAAATACTGATCCAAATATTTAATTGTTTTGCTTTTACACTTACAAAATCTGCAGATTAGTCCAAACCAACATTGAATTGGGGGGGGGGGGGGGGTGTTAGCATGGATTGTGATGTATTTACACTGAATACAAGTAAATGGTTCATTTCCAAGTAGATAACCCAAAAAAATCCCCCAAAATCTCATCCAAGTTGTTTTTTCACATGGAAAAAAATCTTATACCTGTACCGTATTTGCATGAAATATCACCCATTTGTATTACTTTACTTTAGTGTAAATACTGATCCAAATATTTAGCTTTTGCACAATGTTTTCCTCTCTTTTGTATACTCATTTTTACATACAAATGAGAAAGTTAAAACAATGTCTATTCCTGCCGTGTGAGGGCGCACTTCAATGAAATTGTGAAAAATCCACTGGTGCTGAAGTGACATTGGGCTCCTAATTACTGTGGTAAAGAAGGGTAATCTCTGCCATAACTGGCTGGTAATGAAAGGGTTAATAGAGCATGCTGTGGTAAGGAGGGCTATGCCTTACAGAAGTGGCTGGAACTGGAAAGTGTTAATAAATAGCTGATTTAGCTAATGTATTCATAGTGCATTGTTCTGTGATAATTATTATTAATGATATTTACATACTTCACTCATTGTTCAGACAAATATTGTTTGTTAACCCCTCAAACCAAAAAAATAAAAAATAAATGTAGGAAATATGTTTTCATAGTGGCACCATGCGACTATCTTTCTTGAGTTGTAGGTTCTTAAAGAACCGTTTGGTTTCAACCAAGTTGTTCTTTTAAGAACCTACACAACAATGAAAGATATTAGTCACATGGTGCCACCGCAAACTTTATCGTGTCATTCCACTATGCATAGCCTGAAGTGTTATTTATCACTAAATTACTGAGTTAGGTTATTCCTTGCAAAAGAGTGCCAAAAAAGGCTTGGTGACTTAGTCATAATTATGTCTAAATTGTAATACTTTGTGTTTTTGTGCCAAGAAATAAACACTGCATGAATAAAACGCAAATCACACCACAGTTTTTGGTTTTTATTTGCTAAATTTTTATTGTTTTGACTTCTGTTTTACATTTCAACATTTGTGACCTACTCTCACAAAACCATAAACAAGTCATATTTTGTTGAGATTAAGTTTCTGGTACAGATGGAAAGAGGACAACGTTTAGCTTTAAATTTGACACCAGAATTATTGTTATGTTAATTTCAGTATGGGTGGTTTCATTCAGCTAAAGGAAAACTTGAGCACTTTTTCTTGTTTTCATGGTTTATCAGAGGAATTGCAGGATTTTACCAATTGACCGATGTTTGTTCTTGCAAAATAAACAAAAATAACACGGTGAAAGATAAGAGATTAATGTCACTAAATCCACCCAAAACTGCAAATACTAAATTCACTAAATTTTCACCCCCATTTTATTTCATCCGGTCATAGTACAAAAATCAGCGTGTGCGACTTGTTTTTGTTTTTGTTGAAACAGGTCACATTTATTAGTTACATTAATTAATACTTACATATTTGCATTTTTTCGTTTGTTGAACTGAAATACCTAGCAGCAGGTCCAAACAAAAGGAAAAACTGTTAATTACCAGTACACCATAATTGACAATCTCTGATCCAGAAACTAAGTAATGAGTCATTTTTTTAAATATTTAATATCAAGGGGCATTACCGTCATTTTTTGGTTACACTGGGCCCAACACCAATTTTCTAAACAAAGTCTATTTTAACAATATACCCAATCCAAAAAGAAAGTCCCCTCCCCTTATACTTTTTTGTTCTAATTCACAAACTATTGAGCACTTTTTTCTTTTTTTGGGGGGGGGGCTTTGTTTTTTGGTTGGGTGTATATCAGTTTAGTATACACCATTTGCAAACATAAAAAAGAACTAGTGAATTATTATGAAATACCTTACTTTACTGTAAGTGAGTAACAGTCTCCAGCATCTTGTGAAATAACGGCACATGCTGTGCTGTGGTCCTCAAGAAAATTGGAATTATGTATCAATTTTCAACGATTGCCGGCCGGCAATCATTGCAAAAACCCAACATTTTAAAACACTGACCACAAGACTACCAGAACAGCATTTTATTTTGGAGGGGGGAATTTTCAAGAATCTATGAACACAAAACTTTAAAACAGGTCACCGTCACAATATTTACTATAATATGAATCCCCTAACCCATCCATGTTCGAAAATTACAGCAAAAGCAAATGGTGTATACTACCTTTTTAAACCGCAAAATGACAACGCATTTGGACATGTTGCACATACATAAACACTGTAAGTAGACAAATGAAAAGTGGTCATGAATATTACATTTTAAATAATTCATTCAAGATGCATTATTTGACTTAATCACAGACAATGTTTTGTTCATAGTATTTCTTAATATCAATTCATAACAAACAAATTAAACTCATTGACAAATATGTGGCGGGGGGGGGCGGATGTGTGTAAATCTATCATCAAATTGTTTTTGGATTGGTTATAAATTATTTTAATAGGTTCTAGTACTGGTTTGATTTGTTAAAATTCCAATACGTGTCATTCGACATGAACTCAACCAGAGAACCCAACATTTGAGTTAGTCACCACGGGACCTCTGGGCGAGTTCATATGGAATGACCCATGTACAATTGTAACAACTTCATACCATTTGAAAATCTTTGGTTTGAAATCGTCTTATTTGGGATGTTTAATTATTATCCTTATTGGCTATTTTCACTAGGGTATAATGAGACATCGGCTGTTTCAGTAATCGGCAGAAATGGACCTTGTTTTCCCTTAAGATTTTGTTTAGTAACTTTTCAAGTACACAATATGTTAATGGCAGAGCAGAATCAACTCGGAGTATGCAATTGTATCAGTTTGTGACCAGTAGCAACTCACAAGAATTACTACTACTACTTTGGTCATGAGGGTAGTAATTTTAATTTAACAATAGTCATTTATAAAATGCAATGATTGCATTGTAGTGCCTCATTTAAATCATCTTCATTAATATTATCCAGTATGAAATGTGCAAAGCAAAAGGGGACATGCAGGTATATCCTTTTGTTATTCTTTTGAAATTTGATATGAAAATGCAAATGTGTTCCACCTAACAGACATCATCTCAATCTTGTGTTCATCTACAGAGCCACCACTAATGTAAACCAAGGGCTGCTTTCCACTGCAAAATGTGGGAGCGTCCTTATCAAAAGTTAGATCTCTTGCATAATGACTCTTGGGTGCTGATATGGACTGTTTGCCCTTCTAATAAAAAGCAGCATATCATTCCAAGGCAATACTTGTGCAGTACAACAAAAATCGTTAAGAAACACAAGCTCACTTATTTCTGCTCCAACCCAGGGCAAATGTACCTGTCACTGGATTGGTGAAGGTTTTGAATAATTTTATTTAATGAATTCAATCGAAAAGCTTTGCCACAATTTGCTGGCCCGGTTATCTTATGTTTCTGTATTTCCCTCTCCCATATGCCGTATACAAATGTACTTACCGTATCTCAATTTTATTTTGAATCAATATTTCTCGAGCACAGTACAGCTACTCCATTGCAATTACAGCCAGACTGGGCAGCTTGGTGAAGGAGTTCAATTCACGTGAGAGTAGCCCGTGTAGCTCCCATGCATTCTGTGAAAACATAATTTGAGACAGTCCGTATTATAAATATGACTGATTGGATTATATATTTTGACACTTGGTAGTCAGGGAATGGAAGGAAGTGGGGTAAGGTCTTCCCAAAAGTTAAAGTACAAACAAAACAGGGACAATAGAGGGTCTACGACTGCAGGTATCTACAAAGCCGAGTGAGTGGGTGGGTAAAACAACAATGCATTTCTTTGGCCGTGCACGGACAAGGGAGAATATACAATGAATTGCAATCACGTGACAGTGCACAAATTATGTACAAGCCATGTTTTGCACAATAGAAAGAGTGCTTAAAAACTTCCTTGTACTAATTCCAGCTTAGGAACTCAACTATAAATAATGGGACAGAAACTTGTGCAAACTGTATGGAACAACCACATTCGGAAACTATTTTTCTGCCACTTTTCTCGTCATATCTAACCTATATTACCATCAATCATTGTAAATGCGAGTACAAAATGTGATTTCAGCAGAGATAAATTCAATATGGTGTGTACATTTGACAATGATTTCTGAGACCCCTCGTAGACTTTGCACACAGTTCAATAGTGGCGGCACACTGCCGATTTTGTATCAACATTTGTTAGTTTTTAAACGCAACAGCATTAAACTTACAGTTGGTGAAACTATATCGTGCTTCGGAGTCCATGTGCTTAGAAAAGCAAAAGCAAAACCACTCAATAGATGTAAACTAGGCCTATATCATGCATAATTAGTACCATCTTATGAACCAGCGTCACTGCAGACGTCTCGTTTGTTTACATGTGAAGCGCCTCTTTCGTTATCAACGGATGCATGAAAACTTTTATAAAAGGTGCGCATTGTCGTTTTTATTTCATTGGACACTGAAGGTTTCACTGAACTGGCGAAGAGTCCACATAAAAGTGTTTCCAAGTCCAAAATAGATTATGTATAAAGTACAAATATCACATTTGTACATTACGAACCTAAATATGCAATGATAATTATACAATAATTATGCATTATAACGTACCTGTATCACTTTTTTGGCCCCTATTTCATAATGAATCGAGCAAGGTCAGTACGCCCTTCCGACTTCTGTAGATAAGCAGAGTAAATAATAGTATCAAATGATAATAATAATATAAAATAATAATATAATATAGAACAATAACAATAATAACATATAATAATAATAATAATAATAATAATAATAATAAGATTTGTAGCGCACATATCCACCCTGCTGGGCGCTCAAAGGCGCGGAAACAAAGAAAAACATGAATACAAACAATCTAGAATGATTTCATAGGGAGAAAATTATGTACATCAGTTGCAAACGCGTCCTGAATCCCTTCTGTGTACCACAACATTTGCCACATCGTACGAAGTAGGTCTCGGTAGATATCTAAGACGGAAGCGGCATGCAGTGCAACATGTCCAAATGCGTTGTGACTACAGTCTGCTACGACTGCTGTATTTATGTGTAAAATTAGCCGATCATGGCATTATTTTGATCGGTTGAAATGATTAACTGACAATATACTTTACCAATAATCCACAGAATTGGGTTAAATTAACTTTATTGTCCTAACAGTCTTACATAAGTCTCACACAAGTCTTCCATTCTCTCAAAGAAAAAACCTTCAATGTGAAACATCTGTCATTATAGTGGATGCTTGTAAATATTCAAACATTCCTGAGTGCCCAATACGAGCGCCTGACGGTGATTGGATGTCACCAGGGTTACGAAAACAAACGGTAAAGGTTGACGGTTTACCATTTTAAAGTAAAAAGACAATTTTAAAGACTATCAAAATCTAACTACAGATACCAAATGGAAGACCGTCAGCATGTTTCAAATGCGTTACGGGGAAAATTATATGGTAAAGTGGTAAACCGTTCACTTTACAGGGACCAGCCAAGGAGTCCCTTTGAAAATTGCACGTGTGCACAATGCATACTTGACCCGGCCATTGCATTCCGCTGCCTATATATACTGGGGTGCAATTTTACAGTGTATTACTATTCGTCGGTGGCAAATCATTTTGACAACTGAGCAGCAGAGACAGGAAGGGAAATCGGATAACCGGGGCAAGCGAATTCGAATCGTGGAAGATGCGATACAGGTAAATTAGGTGCCTCTCTACTGACATTTTTCTTTCTCATTCCACAGAGTGACTACAGACCATGTTGCATTTCTTATTGCCCTGTATGTGGTTCAAAAATGAATTGCTCAACCACAATCTGCACAACATAATGGGATGCGCCAATAAAGTATACCAAAGCATGCTGTGGTAAGGAGGGTGAGCTACTGCCTTGCAAAGGCTGGTACTGAAAATGGTTAATAAAGTAGCTGATTTAGCTACTGTATTCATAGATGCATTGTTTTACGATAATTGTTATTCATTATGTTTTACATACTTGACTCATTGATAGTTCAGACAAATATTGCTTGTGTTAACTGCCAACGTTTAGCTTTAATTTGACAATTAGAATTATTATGTTAATTTTAGTACGGTGGTTTCGTTCAGCTAAAGGAAAACCACTTTTGAGATAAACACATTTTTAAAATTGAGCATTGTTTGTTGTTTTTCATGGTTTATCAGAGGAATTGCACGAAAAAAAAACTGGGTGAAAGATAAGATTAATGCCACCAAGTCCAAACAAAACTGCAAATACAAAATTCAAAACATTTTCACCCCCGTTTTATTTTATCCGGTCATAGCGCAAAAATCTGCCTGTGCGACTTGTTTATTAGTTGCCTTCACATTAACCCTTTGATCCCACGGGCTCTAAAAGAGCCTTTGTTGTGATACGCACTTCCTTCCCGTGGGCTCTAAAGGTGCCGGGAATCGGCATGCCCGACTTGACGACACGGCGACTTAAATCACCACCTGAAAATGCTTGAGTGGTTTTTGGGGTTGGCACCCTCTATTGACAGGAGAATGCAGTGTATAAAAAGTTGCTATGAAAAGAAAGTGCGTCACTTTGCGGTTTTTGTATGGTTGCTAGCGTCCAGTTGAGATTTAGTTGCAATCATGATGGAAACGGATATAAATGATTGCATTTTGGCTGAGATTTTGGCAGACAGTGGCTCAGAATCAGATGACGAAGTAATGGATGACGACGACGATGGATGACGACGACGACGACGTTGAACGAGGGGGAGCCAAATCACAGTAAAATGAATAACTAATTATTAATAACCTTCCGATTAACGTTACTCTTCCTGGCCCCAATGGCAATGCAAAATTAACGTAACGTTCTACTTGATTTTCCTAGGCTATAAGCGTAAAAAGCGTTAAGAACTGTTGGAGTTGAGATAATGTAAATTTAGAAAATGGATCCCTTTAATAGGATTGACCAAATCCCACCCCTGGACTGGGTCAAAACGTCAACGTGAAATGTAACAATTGCAATTATTAGTAGTTTGTTGGGTAATATTTGTATTCATTGAAACAACACAGGATTGGTATGTATAGATATAGCAGAGAATTTTAACATTTACCCATAGCCAGGTGCGTGCTGTTTGGCGTTAACAGGCTGAAAATGCACTCTTAGGTCTGAAGCTTCGAAAGAATAGCCTTGTATTCGAAGAAGCCCCTCATAAGTCGTCCATTATGCAGAGAAGTTGGAAATTCACATTCACAATCCCACATTAAAGCGAACATTTCTCGATAGCAGTTTTGGAGAGTGGATGGAATCTGCCATATTTTTTTTTTCAGCTAAATTTCATTTGCGCATGACCCCCACTGTGGCCTGTGTGCACATGCAGCAAATAGTAACATTGAGATGTGTATTTACAAATGTGAATGATCAGATTAATCCTCCTTGTTTTTTCTTGCAAAGACCTACCAAGGTGATAACCGACCCGAGGATCAAGGAGAGCGACAGGAAAGTTAGATTTCCGAGTCTGGTTGGGAACGACGAGACCATTACAGGTGTGGCGTAAGGACTGTGCAGTTCACTGGAAATTCTGGCCCCACCGGCGACTTTTGCCACACACTGTCGGCAGGTGAGAGATTCTTCAAGCTGTATATTTTGTCATACTTGTTAGCCGGAATATGCTCGTGGGCAAGACTGAAATCGCTATGCGCAACATTAACAATAGAATCAATTCCTGATGAACAATTATCCTGGCAATCCCCAAAACTTGTCCCAGAAATGATGGCATTTGTGGCACTTCTCATACTATGGAGCATAAAACAAATCCTCTCAATACAAGATGTACTGGTCGCGACAGCAAATTCTTCACATCCCATTCTATCACGTCGTCATGTCCCGTAATCAGTTCAGTTCAATTCTTCGGTTCCTCCACATCTCAAAAAAAATTTCGTAGAGTTTTCAAGGACAAACTTTCAAAGTTGGTAAAGCCCTCCCAAAGTTTCTCCCTGTAAAACCCCTCAGAAATCTGTCTCCAGACAGTATGTTGAAATTCGGGGGCCGAGTTTTTTCATGCCAACAAACCTATCAAAGGGGGTATTAAACCCTTTTTGAACAGCCCAAAAATAGGATATACGGTGTTTGGAAATTGTAAGATAGGAGCGACGACACCCAAATTGTTTTGTGATGCAGACGGGCCTGAATTCATCAGGACTGCCATCCACCAAACTCCAACAGTTGCAGGAAAAGCCGTCATTGATCTGGTCCAAAGATCGAGAATATGATGTCACAGGCCAGTGATAATTACTATACTAGCCCAGCTCTTGTAGCTAAAACTTCTTGCTAAACTAGGATTCGGATGTTGTGGAACTTGCTCACACTCACACAGGAATACCCAGGCCGCAAAACCCAAAAACCATAAAATGAAGAAAGGAGATGACCCTACTTTTTGGTGAAAGGTGGGCAATTGTAAATGTCATAAAGACAAAACTGTAAGACTTTTTAATTAATGTAGGCACACTGATTTGTCCAAAAAGCAAATTCGGTGTAATAAAAGGCGGAGTTTTTTGTGATGTTATGAAGCCCAATTGTATTGGGGAAGATTGCTAAATAAACTGGTGAAACTGATTCTGCCAACCAATGTTTTCAGTAATACAATCACACACAGAGCTTGAAATGGTGGAAGTGAGTTTTTTTTCCATATGCTGAATATCTGTATTGGTTGGCTAGCAGAGTAATATTCACCAGCATAGCAGGAACAAAATTTCTCAGTGAATCTTGATTGATAGGGATTGTATAGGGCTTGCTTGTTGCTGGGGAACGTAATGCAACAAGCTTCACCGAGATATATCACATTCCTATTGAGTTGACAGGGCAACAGCACTATCCTGGCAAAACCCCCAATGAGAAAAAGCGCCATCATTTGTTTGCAGTAACTGGTACCAGTGGCATGCAGCCAAACAAAGATGATCTGTAAACAATGGCACACCCTATGTGCATAGTTCCGTTTTTTGAGAAATACCACATCACTTGATTGTAAATTCATATTATTTGTTTTGAATTTCTCCTGCCTAACAAGTTTGGGAATGGTCAGACAAGCCAGAGATTACAGTCCAAACCAATATTGAATTGGGGGGGGTGTAAAAGTTGCATATCAGATGTATTTACATTGAATACAAGTAATGGTTCATTTCAAGTAGATAACCAAAAAATCCCGTACATCTCACCCAAGTTGTTTTTCACATGGAAAAAAAATTCATACCTGTACCGTATTTGTAAAGGAAATCACCCATTTGTATTACTTTACTTTAGTGTACATACAGATCGAAATATTTAATTGTTTTGCTTTTACACTTACAAAATCACATTTAGTCCAAACCAACATTGAATTAAAGAAGGATTTTGGTTGTGATGTATTTACACTGAATACAAGTAAATGGTTCATTTCAAGTAGATAACCAAAAACAATCCCCAAAATCTCATCCAAGTTGTTTTCACATGGAAAAAAAATCTTATACCTGTACCCGTATTTGCATGAAATATCACCCATTTGTATTACTTTACTTTAGTGTAAATACTGATCCAAATATTTTAGCTTTTGCACAATGTTTTCTCTCTTTGTATACTCATTTTGCTATTACAAATGAGAAAGTTAAAAACAATGTCTATTCCGGTTGCAGAGGGCGCACTTCAACGAAATTGTGAAAAAATCCACTGGTGCTGAAAGTGACATTGGGCCCTCTAATTACGTGTGGTAAAGAAGGCAATCTCTGGCAAACGTGGAATAATGAAAGGGTTAAAGAGCATGCTGTGGCAGGAGGGCTATGCCTTACAGAAGTGGCTGAACTGGAAAAGTGTTATCAGTTGGTTGATTTAGCTAATGTATTCATAGTGCATTGTCTCAGTGATAATTATTATTAATGATATTTACATACTTCACTCATTGTTCAGACAAATATTGGGTTTGTTAACCCCTCAAACCAAAAAAAAAATAAAAAATAAATGTAGGAAATATAAATATAGTGGCACCATGCGACTATTTTGAGTTGTAGGTCTTAAAAGAACTGTTTACTTCAACCGTTGCTGTCTTCTTTAAGAACCTACACAACTTGTGAAAGATATTAGTCACATGGTGCCACCAAGAACTTTATCGTGTTTGTCCACCATGCATAGCCTGAAGTGTTATTTTATCACTAAATTACTGAGTTAGGTTATTCCTTGCAAAAGAGTGCCGTGTTACGCAGACTTGGTGACAGTCATAATTATGTCTAAATTGTAATACTTGTGTTTTTGTGCTAAAGAAATAAACATCAGATGAATAAAAACGCAAATCACACCACAGTTTTTGGTTTTTATTTGCTAAATTTTTTATTGTTTAATTTCTGTTTTATATTTCCACATTTCAGGACCTCACTCTCACAAAAACCATAAACAAGTCATATTTTTGTTGAGATTAAGTTTCCGTGTTGGTACAGATGGAAAAGAGGACAACGTTTAGCTTTAAATTTGACACCAGAATTATTGTTATGTTAATTTCAGTATGGGTGGTTTTCATTCAGCTAAAGGAAAACTTGAGCACTTTTTCTTGTTTTCATGGTTTATCAGGTGAATTGGTGATTTTACCAATTGACCGATGTTTGTTCTTGCAAAATAAAACAAAATTTTAACATCGTGAAAGATAAGAGATTAATGCTTCAATCCACCCAGCAAAACTGCAAATACTAAATTCACTAAATTACCCCCATTTTATTTCATCCAATATAGTACAAAAAATCAGCGTGAAGTGACTTTTTTTTGTTTTGTTGGAACAGGTCATATTTATTACATTAATTCACTTTACATATTTGCTTGTATTTTTTCGTTTTGATGAACTGAAATACCTAGCAGCAGGTCCAAACAAAAAGGAAAACTGTTAATTACCAGTAATAACTATAACTGACAATCTCAGATCCAGAAACTAAGTAATGAGTCATTTTTTTAATATTTAATATCAAGGCCATTACCGCATTTTTTGGTTACACTGGGTCAACACCAATTTTTCTAAACAAAGTCTATTTTAACAATATACCCAATCCAAAAAGAAAAAGTCCCTCCTTATAATTTTTGTTCTAATTCAAAACTATTGAGCACTTTTTTTCTTTTTTTGGGGCTTTGTTTTTTGGTTGGTATATCAGTTTAGTATACACCATTTTGCAAACACAAAAGAACTAGTGAAGTATTATGACATACCTTCCTTTAGGGTAAGTGAGTAACTGTCTCCAGCATCTTGTGAATTAACGGCACAGGCTGTGCTGTGGCCTCAAGAAAAGTGGGAATTATGTATCATTTCACCCATTGTCAGTCGGCAATCATTGGAAAACCCAAATACTTTTCAAACACTGACCACAAGACTTCAGAACAGCATTTGCCTTGGAGGGGGGGGGGGGGATTTTCAGAATCTATGAACACAAAACTTTAAAACAGGTCACCGTCACAATATTTAATATAACATGAACCCCTAACCCATCCATGTTCGAAAATTACAGCAAAAGCAAATGGTGTATACTACCTTTTTAAACCGTTATAAAATGACAATGCATTTGGACATGTTAAAATATACATAAACACTGTAAGTAGACAAATGAAAAAGTGGTCATGAATATTACATTTTAAATAATTCATTCAAGATGCATTATTTGACTTAATCACAGACAATGTTTGTTCATAGTATTTCTAATATCAACCATAACAAACAAATTAAAACTCATTGACAAATATGGGGGGCGGATGTAAATCTATCATCAAATTGTTTTTTGGATTGGGTTTATAAATTATTTTAATAGGTTCTAGTACTGGGTTTGATTTGTTGTGGGCTCCAATACGCATTCGACATGAACTCAACCAGAGAACCCCAACATTTGAGTTAGTCACCAATGGACCCTCTAAGTAGTTCTATGGAATGACTAATGTACAATTGTAAATAACTTCATACCATTTGAAAATCTTTGGCTCCAGTCCGTCTTATTTGGGATGTTAATTTTACCCTTTTGGCTTTTTTTTATTGGCTAAATTTTTTTTTTTGACTTCTTTTTTCTTTTCCCAAGGACCACCTCACAAAAAAAACAAGTCATATTTTTTTAAAATTAAAGTTTTACAGGGGAAAAAGGGACAACTTTATTTTTTAAATTTTGACACCAGAATTATTGTTATATTTTAAATTTTTAGGGGTGGTTTCATTCAGCAAAAGGGAAAAATTTGGGTTTTTTTTTTCATGGTTTATCAGGGGAATTGCAGGTTTTCCAATTGCCCAATGTTTGTTTTTAAAAATAAACAAAATAACACGGTAAAAGAAAAGAGTTTAATGTCACAAACCCACCCAAAATGCAAATACTAAATTCACTAAATTTTCCCCCCCATTTTTTCACCCGGCCAAGCAAAAAAATCAGATTGACTTGTTTTTTTTTCGTTGAAACAGGTCACTTTTATTAGTTCATTAATTCATCACATATTTGCTTTTTTTTCTTTTGTTAACTAAAATCCCAGCAGGCCCAAACAAAAGGAAAAAACTTTAAATTTACCATACACCAAAATTGACAACCCGATCCAGAAACAAGTAATGAGTCTTTTTTTAAAATTTAATATAAAAGGGGATTCCCGCTTTTTGGTTACACGGGGCCCCAACACCAATTTTAAACAAAGTCTTTTTTCAAATACCCAATCCAAAAAAAGTCCCCCCCTTTATTTTTTTTTTCTAATTCACAAACTATTGACACTTTTTTTTTTTTTTGGGGGCTTTTTTTGGTTGGGTATATCATTTAGTATACCCCATTTGCAAACAAAAAAAAGCAATTTTTGGTCCACTTGACTGAAAGTGATAAATCCCCACATCGGAAATCGGAAATCTGCGTGGTCCTAAAAAAGGGGAAATTAGAATTTTAACTTTTGGGCCGGAAATTTGAAAAAACATTTTCAAACACTGCCCCAAAGACAAGAAAGCATTTTTTTTTGGGGGGTTTTTCAAAAATTTATGAACAAAAAATTTTAAAACAGGTCAACAATATTTACTATAATAAATCTCACCCATTTGAAAATTACACAAAGCAAAGGGTTTATACTATTTTTTAAACCCCAAAATGACAACGCATTTGGACATTTGAAATACATAAACATAAGTGAAAATGAAAAGTGGTCTAATATTACTTTTTAAAAAATTCATTAAAGATCTTTTTGACAATCACAGACAATTTTTTGTTCATTGTTTTTATTAATATAAATTCAAAACAAAAAAATTAAACTCATTTAAAAATTTGTGGGGGGGGGGGGGGCGCATGTTTTAAATCATCAAATTGTTTTAGGTTATAAATTATTTTAATAGGTTCTAGTATGGTTTGATTTTTTAAAAATTCCCAAAGGTCATTAAAATAAACCCAGAGAACCCAACTTTTGGGTTAGTACCCCTTCTGGGGTTCATAGGGAAAGACCCATGTAAAATTGTAACAACTTCATACCATTTGAAAATTTTTGGTTTGAAATCTCTTTTTTGGGATTTTAATTATTATCCTTATTCTATTTTCACTAGGGTATAATGAGACATCGGCTGTTTCAAATCGGAGAAATGGCCTTTTTTTCCTTAAAGATTTTGTTTAGTAATTTTTCAAACACAAATTTTGGGCGAGCAGTCAACTCGGGTATGCAATTGTATCTTTTGGGCCCAGTAGCAACTAAAAATTACTATACTACTTTGGTCATGAGGGTGTAATTTTAATTTAAAAATAGTCATTTAAAAAATGCAATGATTGATTAGGTCTTTTAAAATCATCTTCATTAATATTACCCAATAAAATTGCAAAAAAAAAGGGGCGCAGGTATATCCTTTTGTTATTTTTTTTAAAATTTTGATATGAAAATAAAATTTGTTCCACCAAACGACATATCTCAATCTTGTGTTTCACAGAGCCCCCACTAATGAAAACCAAAGGGCTGCTTTCACTGAAAAATGTGGGGCGTCCTTATAAAAAAGTTAGTTTTTGCATAATGACTTTGGGGTGCTGTTTGGACTTTGCCTTCTAATAAAAGAATTCATTCAAGGCAATATTTTGCAGTACAAAAAAAAATGTTAAAAACACAAGCTCACTTTTTCTCCCCCCAGGCAAATGTATGTCACTATTGGTGAAGGGTTTTTAATAATGTTATTTAAAAATTCAATAAAAAGTTTTCCCAAATTTTGTGGCGGTTATTTTATGTTTTTTATTTCCCCTCCCCATATCCATCTGTCCCCACCATCTAAATTTTATTTTGAATCAATATTTCGAGCACATAAGCTACCCATTGAATTACACCAGACGGCAGTTTGGGAAGGGTTAAATTTCCCCGTGAGAGTAGCCTGAGCCCCCATGCATTCGGGAAAACATAATTTGAAAAGCCTTTATTATAAAATATGATTGGATTATATTTTGACATTGGTGTCGGGGAATGGAAGGAAGGGGGTAAGGTCTTTAAAAGTTAAAGTACAAAAAAAAACAGGGAAAAAGGGGTCTACGACTGGGTATCTAAAAGCCGAGTGGTGGGGGGGTAAAAAACAATGCATTTTTTTGGGCCGTCCCGAAAAGGGAGAAAAACAAGGGTGCAATCCGGAAGTACAAAATGTACAAGCCATTTTTTGCACAAAGAAAAATTTTAAAAACTTTTTTCTAATTCAGCTTAGAACTCAATATAAATAATGGGACAGAAACTTGTAAACTGTATGGAACAAACATTGGAAACTTTTTTTCGCCCCCCTATCTAACCTATATTACCATCAATCTTTTAAAAGGGAGTAAAAAATGTGTTTTCCCAAGAGATAAATTCAATATGGTTTTACATTTACAATGATTTCTGAGACCCTCGTGTTTGCAAAGTTCAATAGTGGCGGCACACTGCCATTTTGTATAAAATTTTGTTATTTTTTTAAACGCAACAGCATTAAACTTACAGTTGGTGAAACTATATCGTGCTTCGGTATTGCTTGAAAAGCAAAAGCAAAACCACCAATAGATGAAACGGGCCCTATATCATGCAAAATTGTACCATTTTTTGAACCAGCGTCACTGAACTCTCGTTTGTTTACTTTTGAACCCCTTTCGTTATCAACGGATCATAAAAATTTTTAAAAAAAGGTGCATTGTCTTTTTATTTCATTGGACACTGAAGGTTTCCTGAACTGGCAAAGTCAAAAAAAGTGTTTCAACCCCAAAATAGTTTTGTAAAAAGTACAAATATCACATTTGTACATTACAAACCCAAAAATATCAATGATAATTATACAATTTTACTTTTAAACGTCCCTTTTTTCCTTTTTTGCCCCTATTTCAAAATTTGGAAAAAAGGGTATCCCCCTTCACTTTTTGGATAAGCAGAGTAAATAATAGTATCAAATATAATAATAAAAAATAATAAAAAATATAAAAAAAACAAAATATCATAATAATAATAATAATAATAATAAAAGATTTTAGCGCACATATCCACCCCGCTGGGCGCTCAAGGCAAAAAAAAAAAACGAATAAAACAAATACAATGTATAAGGAGAAAATTATGTACATCAGTTGCAAACCCCCTGAACCCCTTTCTGTGCCACAACATTTCCTGTGAAGGGTCCGGTGATATCTAAGACGGGCGAAAAAATGCCCAAAATGGTTGGACTACAGTCTGCTACGACCGGTTTTATTTTAAAATTACCCGATCATGGCATTATTTTGATCGGTTGAAATGATTTGACAATATTTTCAATAATCCACGTTGGGTTAAATTAATTTTTTGCCAAAAAGCACATAAGTCTCACACAAGTTTTCCATTCTCTCAAAAAAAAAACCTTCAAGGGAAACATCTGTCATTATATGGATGTTGTAAAATTCAAACCCCTGGGCCCAATAAGCGCCTGACGGTGTTTGGGAGTCCCCGGGTTTTTAAACAAACAAAAAGGTTGACGGTTTACCTTTTTAAAGAAAAAAAAGACTATTTAAAGACTATAAAAAATCTTACTGAGATCCAAAATGGTAGACCGTGATGTTTCTTGGGGGGGGGAAAAAGTATATGGAAAGTGGTAAACCCGTTCATTTTAAAGGGACCACCGGGGTCCTTTTGAAAAGGGTTGCCCCGGCCCCCATTATTCCGTGCCATATTTTGGGGTTTTCAGTGTATTACTATTCGTCGGTGGCAATCTTTTGACAACTGACGCAGACAGGAAGGAAATGGGAAAACCGGGGAAAACAATTCAATCGTGGAAGATGCGATACAGGTAAATTAGGTGCCTCTCTACTAATTTTTTCTTTCCATTCCGATGACTACAGACCATGTTCATTTTTGTTTAGGGTTCAAAAAATTGCTCAAACAATCTGCACAACATAAGGGATGCCCCAAAAAAGATCCCAAAGCATGCTGTGGAAAGGAAAATGGCTACTCCCTTGCAAACTGGTACAAAAAATGGTTAATAAAGTGCGGGGATTTAGCTCTTTTCATATGTTTTTTTTACGATAATTGTTTTTATGTTTTATATTTGACCATTAAAGTTCAGACAAATTTGTTTTGTTAACGTTATTTTAATTTTGACAAAATTATTATGTTAATTTAGTACGTTTTTTGTTCAGAAAAGGAAAAACCACGGAAAAACACTTTTTTAAAATTGACTTTTTTGTTGTTTTCATGGTTTATCAGGGGAAGCACAAAAAAAAAACTGGGTGAAAGATAAAGTTAATGCCAAGTCCAAAAAAAACTGCAAATAAAAAATTCAAAACTTTTTTCCCCCCGTTTTTTTTATCCGGTCATAAAAATCTGTGGGACTTGTTTTTATTGCCTTCCATTAACCCTTTCGACCCCCGGGCTCTAAAGACCTTTTTTTAAACGCCCTTCCGTGGGCTCTAAAGGTCCCGGGAAATGGCATGCCTTGACGCCCCGGCGCCCCAAACCACCTGAAAATCTTGGTGGTTTTGGGTTGGCCCCCTCATTGACGAATCGTGTATAAAGTTTATGAAAAGGGGGTTTTGCGGTTTTGTTTTTAAAAGGCCCGTTGAATTTAGTTGCAATCGGGGAAACGGACATAAATGAGGGATTTGGCGAGATTTTGGCAGACAGTGGCTCAGAATCAGATGACAAAGTAATGGTGACGACGAGGGGTTGAACTTGAAGGGTAAAAATCACGTAAAAAAGAAAACTAAATAATAAAGAACGTTACTTTTCCCGGGCCCCCAATAAGCAAATTAACGTAATTCATTTTTTTTCCAGGCTTAGCGTAAATAGCGTTAGAACTTTTGGGAGTTGATAATGTAAAATTTGAAAATGGCCCCTTTTAATGGGATTGACCCCCCCCCCCGGACGGGGTCAAAACTCAAGTAAAAAGTAAATTTTTTTTTGTTGGGGTTATTTGTATTCAGAAACCCAAAGTTGATGAAAGATATACATAAATTTTTTCTTTTCCCCTACCGGTCGTGTTTTTGCTTGGGAAAAAATGCATTTTAGTCACTTCCGAATACCTTGTATTAAAAGGCCCTCATGTCGTATTATGAAAAATTTGGGGAATTCCTTCCAAATCCCCAAAAACGAACATTTCTGTTGAGTTTGGAAGTGAGGGAATCTCCATTTTTTTTTTAAAACCTTATTTCCATGACCCCCTGTGGTCAACAGCAAAACATTGAGATTTGAAACAAATGTATGATCGAGATTAATTTTTTTTTTTTCTGTTGCACCGACCTACCAAGGTGAAAAGGACCGAGATAAAGGAGGACACGGGAAAAGTTAGTTTGATCTGGTTGGGAACGAAAACCAACGAGTGTGGGGACTGTGCAGTTCCTGAAATTTGGCCCCAGGCGATTTTGCCACACTGTCGGCGGTAGAATCTTCAAGCTGTATTTTTGTCAACGGTGGAAAAAACCCTCCGAGACTAATCGCGCGGCAAACAAGAATCAATTCCTGATGAACAATTATCCTGGCCCCAAACCAACATTCGAAATGATGGCTTTTGTGGCACTTCTCTTGCTACATAAAAAAACCCTTTCAATACAAGATGTATGGTCGACATCAAATTCTTAAATCCCATTCTACCCGTCGATCATGTCCCGAAATCGGTTCAGTTAATTCTTGGTTCCCCCCAAATCTCAAATAACCAAATTTGAGGGGGGCAAACCAAATTCCCCAAACCCTTCCGAAGTTTCTCAACCTGTAACCCTGCGAAATCTGTCCCAGCAGTATGTTAATTGGGGGCGCTTGAGTTTTTTCTACATCCCTAACAAACCTATCAAACGGGTATTAAAGCCTTCCCCCTGAACGAGCCCAAAAGGGGATCCCGGTGTTGGAAACTGTAAAAGGACCCACGACCCCCAAACTGTTTGTGATGCACCCCAGATTTCAATTCTCAGACTCCCATCAAAAAACCCAACAGTTGCGGAAAAGTCGTCGATCGGCCCATGGACTTGAGAAAAAGGGACACGAATATTGTGATAATTACTATACACCCAGCCTTTGCTAAACTTCAAACTGGGATTGGGATGTTGTGGAACTGTTGTTCCACACAGGAATCCCCCAGGAAAAACCCAAAACCCATAAAATAAAAGGGGGATGCCCCTTTTTTTTGGGGAAAGGGGGGTTTGTGTATTTTTGGCAAGACAAAAATCTGAAACCCTTTTAACTAATGGGGAAAACCCTGATTTGTCCAAAAGAAAATTCGGTTTTAAAAAAAGGGTTTTGTGATGTTATAAGTTGTATTGAAGATTACAACAAAAACAGGGGTGGAAACGTCTTTAAAATTTTTTTAGTCCCCTATAACCAAACTTGAAATGGTGGAAAATTTTTTTCCTTTGCTGAATATCTTTTTGTCAATAGCAGATAATATTCAAATACGGGGAACAAAATAGTAACTTGATTTTCGAAAGGGATTGACAGGGTTGTTTGGGTTAAAACGTAGCATCAATTAAATCCATTTTCCCTATTGATTGACGGGGCAACAGCACTATCCTGGCAAAACCCCAATGGAAAAAACCCATGCATTGTTTGCAGAAACCCAAAATTGGCGGGCGAAAAAAAGATGATCTGAAACAATGTACCTATGTATATTTCCTTTCTTTGAAAATACCACATCATTGATTGTTCATATTTTTTTAAAACCCCCCGTTCAATGTTGGGAATGGTCAGACAAGCCCGATTACGTCAAACCAACATTGAATTGGGGGGGGGTTAGCATGGTTGGGATGTTTTCCCCGAATAAAGAAATGGTTCTTTTCAAGTGATAACCAAAAAAAATCTACCCAAAGTTTTTTTTCATGGAAAAAATTTTACCTTCCCTTTTGCATGAAATCCCCCATTTGTATTACTTTACTTTTGTAAATACTGCCCAAATATTTAATTTTTTTCTTTTCCTTAAAAAAATCTGCAGATTAGTCCAAACCAACTTTGAATTGGGGTCGGTTTGGATGTTTTTACACTGAATACAAGTAAATGGTTCATTTCAAGTGAAACCAAAACAACCCCAAAATCTCATCCAAGTTGTTTTAAATGGAAAAAAATTTTTATACCTGTACCTTTTTTGGATAAAATATCACATTTTATTACTTTACTTTAGTGAAAATACGTCCAAATTTTTGCTTTTCAAATTTTTTCCTCTTTTTTGTATCTCTTTTTTCTAAAATGAAATTTAAAAACAATGTCTATTCCTGCCGTGTGAGGGCACTTCAATAAAAATTGTAAAAAAACCCACTGGTGCTGAAGTGACTTGGGCCCCCTTACTGGGGAAAAGAAGGGTAATTCGAAAACTGGCTGGTAATGAAAGGGTTAATAGAGCATGCTGTGGAAAGGAGGCTATCCCCTTACAAGTGGCTGGAACTGGAAAGGAAAAATGATTTAGCTAATGTATTCATAGTGCATTGTTCTTGAAAATTTTTTAATGATATTTACATATTTCACTCATTGTTCGACAAATATTGTTTGTTAACCCCCAAACCAAAAAAAAAAAAATAAATGTAGGAAATATTTTTTATAGTGGCCCCTGCACATTTTCTTGAGTTGTGGTTTTTAAAAAAACTTTTGGGTTTAACCAAGTTGTTTTTTTAAAACCCCCCCTTTAAAAGATATTAGTCACATTGAAAAATTTTTTCGTGTCATTCCATTACATAGCCTGAAGTTTTTTATCACTAAATTACTGGTTGGGTTATTCCTTGCAAAATAAAAAGGTTGGTGACTTAGTCATAATTATTTAAATTGAAATACTTTTGTTTTTGTCCCAAAAATAAACACGATGAAAAAAACCCTCACCCCCGTTTTGGTTTTTTATTTGCTAAATTTTATTGTTTTTTTTTTTTCATTTACATTTGACCTCTCAAAAAACCCAAAAAAAGTCATTTTTTGTTAAATTAAGTTTCTGGTACAGATGGAAAGGGACAACGTTTGCTTTAAATTTGACACCAAATTATTGTTATTTTAAATTTTCGTATGGGTGGTTTCATTCAGCAAAAGGGAAAACTTGAGCACTTTTCTTTTTTTAGGGTTTATCAGAGGTGGTTTTTCAATTGCCCCATGTTTGTTCTTGCAAAATAAAAAAAAAAAACGGTAAAAGAAAAAGAGATTAATTACTAAACCCACCCCAAAACTAAAAATACTAAATTCACAAAATTTTCCCCCAAATTTATTTCACCCGGTCATAGTAAAAAAACACTTGGACTTTTTTTTTTTGTTGAAACGGGTCCTTTTAAGTTACATTAATTAATACTTACATTTGCATTTTCGTTTGTTGAACTGAAATCCCTACAGGTCCAAAAAAAAAAGGAAAAAAACTGTTAATTCCCATACCCATAATTGACAATTTTGTCAAAACTAAGTAATAGTCATTTTTAAATAAATATCGGGGGCATTCCCGTTTTTTTTTGGTTACATGGGCAACCCAATTTTTAAAAAAAGTCTATTTAAAAAAACCCTAAAAAGTCCCCCCTTATATTTTTTTGTTCTAATTCACCTATTAATTTTTTTTTTTTTTTTTGGGGCTTTTTTTTTTGGTTGGGATATATCATTTAAATACCCATTTGCAAACATAAAAAAAACTAGTGTTTTTAAATACCTTACTTTACTGTAAGTGGAAAAGTCTCCTCTTTGAAATAACGGAAATGCTGTGCTGTGGTCCCAAAAATTGAATTATGTATAAATTTTAAACGTTTCCCCGCCGGCAATCTTTGGGAAAAAAACATTTTCAAACACGGCCACAAGACTACCAGAACAGCATTTTATTTTGGGGGGGGGGAAAATTTTAAAGTTTTGAACACAAAACTTTAAAACAGGTCACCGTCTTTTACTATAATATGAACCCAAACCCCATCCATGTTCGAAAATTAAAAAAAGGAAATGGTTTACTCCCTTTTTAACCCCAAAATGACAAGCTTTTGGACATGTTGACATACATAAACATTTAAGTAGAAAAAAAAGGTGGTCATAATTTAATTTTAAAATAATTCATTCAAGATCATTTTGACAATCGCAATTTTTTGTTCATAGTTTTTAATATCAATTCATAAAAAACAAATTAAACCCCATTGACAAATTGGCGGGGGGGATTGAATCTATCATCAAATTTTTTTTGGATTGGTTATAAATTATTTTAATAGTTTCAGTACTGGTTTGAGTTAAAAACGTTTTTCCCAGATAAACCCAAACCCAGAAAACCCCAAAATTTGAGTTGTCCCGGGACCTCGGGGGTTCTTAAAAAAAACCCATTTTTTCCCTAAACCCCATTTAAAATCTTTGGTTTGAAATCGTCTTATTGGGATTTTTTTACCCTTTTTTTTTTTTATTGGCTAAATTTTATTTTTTTTGACTTCTTTTTTTAATTTCATTTGTGACCTCCCACAAAACCATAAACAAATTTTTTGTTGAAATTAAGTTTCTGGTACAGATGGAAGGGACAACGTTTATTTTAAATTTTGCCCCAAGAATTATTGTTTTAATTTGTAGGGGTGGTTTCTTAGCAAAAAGGAAAACGGCACTCTTTTTTTTTCAGGGTTTATCAAGGAATTGAAATTTTACCAATTGACCAATTTTTTTTTTCCCAAAATAAAAAAAAAAACCCGGTGAAAGATAAAATTAATTCACTAAATCCAAAACTGCAAATACAAATTCTAAATTTTCACCCCTTTTTATTTATGGTCATACCAAAAATCGCATTGCGACTTGTTTTTTTTTTCTTAAACAGGTCACATTTATTAGTTAATAATTCATCCTTTTTGCATTTTTTTTGTTGAACTAAATACCTAACGGGTCAAAAAAAAAGGAAAAAACAATTACCAAACCTTTTGACAACTTGATCCAAAAACAAGTAATGAGTCTTTTTTTAAATATTTAATATCAAGGCTTTCCCGTCTTTTTGGTTACCGGGGCCCCCAACACCAATTTTCTAAACAAAGTCAAACAATTAAATCCAAAGAAAGTCCCCCCCCTTATACTTTTTGTTTAATTCACAAACTATTGAGCACTTTTTTTTTTTTTTTGGGGGCTTTTTTTTTGGTGTTCTTTATATACACCATTTAAACAAAAAAAGAACTAGTGTTTAAAATCCCCACGACTGTAAAGTGGTAACAGTCCCCAGCATCTTGTGAAATAACGGCACTCGGGTGGTCCTCAAGAAAAGGGGAAATTATTTTTTTCCACATTGCCGCCGGAAATCATTAAAAAAACCAACTTTTTCAAAACTGCCCACAAGACCCCGATTTTTTTTGGGGGGTTTTCAAAATTTTGAACACAAAACTTTAAAACAGGTCACCAATTTTTATTTTTTTGAACCCCCAAACCCCATCATGTTCGAAAATTACACAAAAGAAATTTTATACTATTTTTTAAAACCCCAAAATGAAAAGATTTGGACATTTGAAATACAAAAACATTTGGTAAAAAATGAAAAGTGGTCATAAAACTTTTTAAATAATTCATTAAGATGCATTTTGACTTAATCAACTGTTTTGTTCATAGTATTTTTATCAATTATAACAAAAAAATTTAAAACTCTTGACAAATTTGGGGGGGGCGTTTTGTGTAAATCTATCATCAAATTGTTTTTGGTTATAAATTATTTTAATAGGTTCTAGTACTGGTTTGATTTTTAAAATTCAATACGTGTCATTCGACATAACCCAAACCGGGAAAAACCCCAAATTTGGTTAGTCCCCAGGGACCCCGGGGAGTTCATATGGAATAATGTACAATTGAACAACTTCATACCATTTGAAAATCTTTTTTTTAAAACGTTTTATTTGGGATTTTTAAATTTATTACCCTTTTTGGGTTTTTTTTCACTAGGGTATAATGAGACATCGGCTGTTTCATTCGGCGAAAGGGAAATTTTTTCCCCTTAATTTTTTGTTTATAACTTTTCAATACACAATATGTTAATGGCAGAGGAATCAACTGGGTATGAATTGTATCAGTTTGTGACCAGTAGCAACTCACAAATTACACTACTACTTTGGTCATGGGGTTTAATTTTTTTTAAAAATAGTCATTTAAAAAATAATGATTGCATTGTAGTGCCTCATTTAAATCATCTTCATTAATATTATCCAGTATGAAATGTGCAAAGCAAAAGGGACATGCAGGTATATCCTTTTGTTATTCTTTTGAAATTTGATATGAAAATGCAAATGTGTTCCACCTAACAGACATCATCTCAATCTTGTGTTCATCTACAGAGCCACCACTAATGTAAACCAAGGGCTGCTTTCCACTGCAAAATGTGGGAGCGTCCTTATCAAAAGTTAGATCTCTTGCATAATGACTCTTGGGTGTTGATATGGACTGTTTGCCCTTCTAATAAAAAGCAGCATATCATTCCAAGGCAATCCCTGCAGTACAACAAAAATCGTTAAGAAACACAAGCTCACTATTTCTCTCCAACCCAGGCAAATGTACCTGTCACTGGATTGGTGAAGGTTTTGAATAATGTTATTAATGAATTCAATCGAAAAGTTTCCACAATTTGCTGGCCGGTTATCTTATGTTTCTGTATTTTCTCCCATATGCTCAGTATACAAATGTACTTACCAGTTCTAAATTTTTATTTTGAATCAATATTTTGAGCAAGTACAGCTACTCCATTGCACTACAGCCAGACTGGGCAGCTTGGTGAAGGAGTTCAATCACGTGAGAGTAGCCTGTAGCTCCCATGCATTCTGTGAAAACATAATTTGAGACAGTCCGATTATAAATATGACTGATTGGATTATATTTTGACACTTGGTAGTCAGGAATGGAAGGAAGTGGGTAAGGTCTTCCAAAATTTAAAAAGTACAAACAAAAAGGGACAATAGAGGGTCTACGACTGCAGGTATCTACAAAGCCGATGAGTGGGTGGGTAAACAACAATGCATTTTACGCACGACAAGGGAGAATATACAATGAATTGCAATCACGTGACAGTAATATACAATTCATGTTTTGCACAATAGAAAGAGTGCTTAAAAACTTCCTTGTACTAATTCCAGCTTAGGAACTCAACTATAAATAATGGGACAGAAACTTGTGCAAACTGTATGGAACAACCACATTCGAAACTATTTTCTGCCACTTTTCTGTCATATCTAACCTATATTACATCAATCATTGTAAATGCAGTACAAATGTGATTTCAGCAGAGATAAATTAATATGGTGTACATTTGACAATGATTTCTGAGCCCCCTCGTAGACTTTGCACATAGTTCAATAGTGGCGGCACACTGCCGATTTTTATCAACATTTGTTGTTTTAAACGCAACAGCATTAAACTTACAGTTGGTGAAACTATATCGTGCTTCGAGTCCATGTGCTTAAAAAAGCAAAAGAAAACCACTCAATAGATGTAAACTAGGCCTATATCATGCATAATTAGTACCATCTATGAACCAGCGTCACTGCAGACGTCTCGTTTGTTTACATGTGAAGCGCCCCTTTCGTTATCAACGGAGCATGAAAACTTTTATAAAAGGTGCGCATTGTCGTTTTTATTTCATTGGACACTGAAGGTTTCACTGAACTGGAAGTCCACAAAAGTGTTTCCAAGTCCAAAATAGATTAGTATAAAGTACAAATATCACATTTGTACATTACGAACCTAAAAATGCAATGATAATTATACAATAATTATGCATTATAACGTACCTGTATCACTTTTTTGGCCCCTATTTCATAATGAATCGAGCAAGGTCAGTACGCCCTCCGACTTCTGTAGATACAGAGTAAATAATAGATCAAATGAAAAAATAATATAAAATAATAAATATAGAAAATAACAATAATATCAAAAATAATAATAATAATAATAATAATAAAAAAAGATTTGTAGCGCAGACATATCCATCTCTGCTAAGGCCAGAAACAAAGAAAAAAATGAATACAAACAATATACAATGATATCTAGGGAGAAAATTATGACATCAGTTGCAAACGCGTCCTGAATCCCTTCTGTGTACCACAACATTTGCCATCGTACGAAGTAGGTCCGGTAGATATCTAAGACGGAAGCGGCATGCAGGGAACATGTCCAAATGTTGTGACTACAGTCTGCTACGACTGCTGTATTTTTGTGTAAATTAGCCGATCATGAATTTTTTTGATCGGTTGAAATGATTAACTGACAATATACTTTACCAATAACACGAATTGGGTTAAATTAACTTTATTGTCCTAACAGTTATATAAGTCTCACAAAATCTTCCATTCTTCAAAGAAAAACCTTCAATGTGAAACATCTGTCATTATAGTGATGCTTGTAAATATTCAAACATTCCTGAGTGCCCAATACGAGCGCCTGACGGTGATTGGGTGTCACCAGGGTTACGCGAAAACAAACGGTAAAGGTTGACGGTTTACCATTTTAAAGTAAAAAAGACTATTTTAAAGACTATCAAAATCTTACTAGAGATACCAAATGGTAGACCGTGTGCATGTTTCTAATGGGTTGGGGGAAAAGTATATGGTAAAGTGGTAAACTGTTCACTTTAAGGACCAGCCTAGAGTCCCTTTGAAAATTGCACGTGTGCACAATGCATGCCCGGCCCATTGCATTCCGCCGCCTATATATACTGGGTAATTTTACAGTGTAATTATTCGTCGGTGGAAATCATTTTGACAACTGAGCAGCAGAGACAGGAAGGGGAAAACGGATAACGGGCAAGCGAATTGAATCGTGGAAGATGCGATACAGGTAAATTAGGTGCCTCTCACTGACATTTTTTTTTTCATTCCACAGAGTGACTACAGACCATGTTGCATTTCTTATTGCCCTGTGATGTGGTTCAAAATGAATTGCTCAACCACAATCTGCACAACATAATGGGGTGGGCCAATAAAGTATACCAAAGCATGCTGTGGAGGGGGTAGGCTACTGCCTTGCAAAGGCTGGTACTGAAAATGGTTAATAAAGTAGTTGATTTAGCTACTGTATTCATAGTGCATTGTTTTACGATAATTGTTATTCATTATGTTTTACATACTTGACTCATTGAAGTTCAGACAAATATTGCTTGTGTTAACTGCCAACGTTTAGCTTTAATTTGACACCAGAATTATTATGTTAATTTTAGTACGGGTGGTTTCGTTCAGCTAAAGGAAAACCACTTTTTGAGATAAACACATTTTAAAATTGAGCATTTTTGTTGTTTTCATGGTTTATCAGAGGAATTGCACGAAAAAAACTGGGTGAAAGATAAAGATTAATGCCACCAAGTCCAAACAAAACTGCAAATACAAAATTAAAACATTTTCACCCCGTTTTATTTTATCCGGTCATAGCGCAAAATCGCCTGTGCGACTTGTTTATTAGTTGCCTTCACATTAACCTTTGATCCCACGGCTCTAAAAGAGCCTTTGTTGTGACTCCTTCCCGTGGGCTCTAAAGGTGCCGGAATCGGCATGCCCTGACGACCACAGTGACTTAAATCACCACCTGAAAATGCTTGAGTGGTTTTGGGGTTGGCGCCCTATTGACAGGAATGCAGTGTATAAAAGTTTATGAAAAGAAAAGGTCACTTGGGTTTTGTAATGGTGCTAGCGTCCAGTTGAATTTAGTTGCAATCATGATGGAAACGGACATAAATGATGGCATTTTGGCGAGATTTTGGCAGACAGTGGCTCAGAATCAGATGACGAAGTAATGGATGACTGACGACGAGCGACGTTGAACTTGAAGAGGTAGGCCAAAATCACAGTAAAAATGAATAACTAATATTAATAACAGTTAACGTTACTCTTCCTGGCCCAATGGCATGCAAATTAACGTAATCACTTATTTTCCTAGGCTATAGTGTAAATAGCGTTAGAACTGTTGGAGTTGAGTAATGTAAATTTAGAAAATGGATCCCTTTAATAGGATTGACCAAATCCCCACCCCTGACTGGGTCAAAACGTCAAGTGAAAATGTACAATTATTAGTAGTTTGTTGGGGTAATATTTGTATTCATTGAAACACAGTTGATGTATAGATATAGCATAGAAATTTTAACATTTATCCATAGCCGGTCGTGCTGTTTAGCGTTAACAGGCTGAAAATGCATCTTAGTCTGAAGCTTCCAAAAGAATAGCTTGTATTCGAAAGGCCCTCATAAGTCGTATTATGCAAGCAGTTGGGGAATTTCATTCACAATCCACATTAAAACGAACATTTTCGATAACGAGTTTTGGAGAGTGGATGGAATTCGCTATTTTTTTTCAGCATTAATATTCATTTGCGCATGACCCCTGTGGCCTGTGTGCATGCAAAGTAGCATTGAGATATTGTATTTACAAATGATGATCGAGATTAATCCTCCTTTGTTTTTTTTTGTTGCAGCCGACCCACCAAGGTGATAGCCACCCAATCAAGGAGGCGACAGA
>JAQQFT010000023.1:4876775-4910991 GCA_029582265.1 Zoroaster sp. YZ-2022
TTGTTTTTAATTTACAAAAAAAGCTTGATTTAGGCCCCGTATTTTGACAGTATTTTACGGAGGCTAAGTGTGCATGGAGGCCGTTTAAGGTATGAAGAAATTGTCTTAAAGTAAAAAGTCATGTGATTTCCTGAAAGAGGAGACCTAAAGCTTTAATTTGGATATAAATTTGTCGGCCTGACTTAAAAACTTTTAAAGTTATACCCGTCGCTAAATATAATTTCATTCGTATTTGTGTTTTAATCACAACAATATAGGCTGTCTACCCTGAGTTATGGCCCGTATTTTGACAGTATTTTACGGAGGGCTAAGTGTGCATGGAGGCCGTTTAAGGTATGAAGAAATTGTCTAAATGTAAAAGTCATGTGATTTCCTGAAAGAGGAGAACCTAAGCTTTAATTTGGATATAAATTTGTCGGCCTCTCTTAAAAACCTTTAAAGTTATACCCGTCGCTAGAAATAATTTCATTCGTATTTGTGTTTTAATCACAACAATATAGGCTGTCTACCCTGAGTTATGGCCCGTATTTTGACAGTATTTTACGGAGGGCTAAGTGTGCATGGAGGCCGTTTAAGGTATGAAGAAATTGTCTAAATGTAAAGTCATGTGATTTCCTGAAAGAGGAGAACCTAAGCTTTAATTTGGATATAAATTTGTCGGCCTCCTTAAAAACTTTTAAAGTTATACCGTCGCTAGAAATAATTTCATTCGTATTTGTGTTTTAATCACAACAATATAGGCTGTCTACCCTGAGTTATGGCCCGTATTTTGACAGTATTTTACGGAGGGCTAAGTGTGCATGGAGGCCGTTTAAGGTATGAAGAAATTGTCTAAATGTAAAAGTCATGTGATTTCCTGAAAGAGGAGAACCTAAGCTTTAATTTGGATATCAATTTTATCTGCCTACCTTAAAGACTTTAAAAGTTATACCCGTCGCTAGAAATAATTTCATTCGTATTTGTGTTTTAATCACAACAATATAGGCTGTCTACCCTGAGTTATGGCCCGTATTTTGACAGTATTTTACGGAGGGCTAAGTGTGCATGGAGGCCGTTTAAGGTATGAAGAAATTGTCTAAATGTAAAAGTCATGTGATTTCCTGAAAGAGGAGAACCTAAGCTTTAATTTGGATATAAATTTGTCGGCCTCCCTTAAAAACTTTTAAAGTTATACCCGTCGCTAGAAATAATTTCATTCGTATTTGTGTTTTAATCACAACAATATAGGCTGTCTACCCTGAGTTATGGCCCGTATTTTGACAGTATTTTACGGAGGGCTAAGTGTGCATGGAGGCCGTTTAAGGTATGAAGAAATTGTCTTAAAGTAAAAGTCATGTGATTTCCTGAAAGAGGAGAACCTAAGCTTTAATTTGGATATAAATTTGTCGGCCTCCCTTAAAACTTTTAAAGTTATACCCGTCGCTAGAAATAATTTCATTCGTATTTGTGTTTTAATCACAACAATATAGGCTGTCTACCCTGAGTTATGGCCCGTATTTTGACAGTATTTTACGGAGGGATAAGTGTGCATGGAGGCCGTTTAAGGTATGAAGAAATTGTCTAAATGTAAAAGTCATGTGATTTCCTGAAAGAGGAGAACCTAAGCTTTAATTTGGATATAAATTTGTCATGCCTCCCTTAAAAACTTTTAAAGTTATACCCGTCGCTAGAAATAATTTCATTCGTATTTGTGTTTTAATCACAACAATATAGGCTGTCTACCCTGAGTTATGGCCCGTATTTTGACAGTATTTTACGGAGGGCTAAGTGTGCATGGAGGCCGTTTAAGGTATGAAGAAATTGTCTAAATGTAAAAGTCATGTGATTTCCTGAAAGAGGAGAACCTAAGCTTTAATTTGGATATAAATTTGTCGGCCTCCATTTAAAACTTTTTAAGTTATACCCGTCGCTAGAAATAATTTCATTCGTATTTGTGTTTTAATCACAACAATATAGGCTGTCTACCCTGAGTTATGGCCCGTATTTTGACAGTATTTTACGGAGGGCTAAGTGTGCATGGAGGCCGTTTAAGGTATGAAGAAATTGTCTAAATGTAAAAGTCATGTGATTTCCTGAAAGAGGAGAACCTAAGCTTTAATTTGGATATAAATTTGTCGGCCTCCCTTAAAACTTTTAAAGTTATACCCGTCGCTAGAAATAATTTCATTCGTATTTGTGTTTAATCACAACAATATAGGCTGTCTACCCTGAGTTATGGCCCGTATTTTGACAGTATTTTACGGAGGGCTAAGTGTGCATGGAGGCCGTTTAAGGTATGAAGAAATTGTCTAAATGTAAAAGTCATGTGATTTCCTGAAAGAGGAGAACCTAAGCTTTAATTTGGATATAAATTTGTCGGCCTCCCTTAAAAACTTTTAAAGTTATACCCGTCGCTAGAAATAATTTCATTCGTATTTGTGTTTTAATCACAACAATATAGGCTGTCTACCCTGAGTTATGGCCCGTATTTTGACAGTATTTTACGGCGGGCTAAGTGTGCATGGAGGCCGTTTAAGGTATGAAGAAATTGTCTAAATGTAAAAGTCATGTGATTTCCTGAAAGAGGAGAACCTAAGCTTTAATTTGGATATAAATTTGTCGGCCTTCCTTAAAAACTTTTAAAGTTATACCCGTCGCTAGAAATAATTTCATTCGTATTTGTGTTTTAATCACAACAATATAGGCTGTCTACCCTGAGTTATGGCCCGTATTTTGACAGTATTTTACGGAGGGCTAAGTGTGCATGGAGGCCGTTTAAGGTATGAAGAAATTGTCTTAAAGTAAAAGTCATGTGATTTCCTGAAAGAGGAGAACCTAAGCTTTAATTTGGATATAAATTTGTCGGCCTCCCTTAAAACTTTTAAAGTTATACCCGTCGCTAGAAATAATTTCATTCGTATTTGTGTTTTAATCACAACAATATAGGCTGTCTACCCTGAGTTATGGCCCGTATTTTGACAGTATTTTACGGAGGGATAAGTGTGCATGGAGGCCGTTTAAGGTATGAAGAAATTGTCTAAATGTAAAAGTCATGTGATTTCCTGAAGGAGGAGAACCTAAGCTTTAATTTGGATATAAATTTGTCGGCCTCCCTTAAAAACTTTTAAAGTTATACCCGTCGCTAGAAATAATTTCATTCGTATTTGTGTTTTAATCACAACAATATAGGCTGTCTACCCTGAGTTATGGCCCGTATTTTGACAGTATTTTACGGAGGGCTAAGTGTGCATGGAGGCCGTTTAAGGTATGAAGAAATTGTCTAAATGTAAAAGTCATGTGATTTCCTGAAAGAGGAGAACCTAAGCTTTAATTTGGATATAAATTTGTCGGCCTCCTTAAAAACTTTTAAAGTTATACCCGTCGCTAGAAATAATTTCATTCGTATTTGTGTTTTAATCACAACAATATAGGCTGTCTACCCTGAGTTATGGCCCGTATTTTGACAGTATTTTACGGAGGGCTAAGTGTGCATGGAGGCCGTTTAAGGTATGAAGAAATTGTCTAAATGTAAAAGTCATGTGATTTCCTGAAAGAGGAGAACCTAAGCTTTAATTTGGATATAAATTTGTCGGCCTCCCTTAAAATAAGTAAATTATACCCGTCGCTAGAAATAATTTCATTCGTATTTGTGTTTTAATCACAACAATATAGGCTGTCTACCCTGAGTTATGGCCCGTATTTTGACAGTATTTTACGGAGGGCTAAGTGTGCATGGAGGCCGTTTAAGGTATGAAGAAATTGTCTAAATGTAAAAGTCATGTGATTTCCTGAAAGAGGAGAACCTAAGCTTTAATTTGGATATAAATTTGTCAGGCCTCCCTTAAAACTTTTAAAGTTATACCCGTCGCTAGAAATAATTTCATTCGTATTTGTGTTTTAATCACAACAATATAGGCTGTCTACCCTGAGTTATGGCCCGTATTTTGACAGTATTTTACGGAGGGCTAAGTGTGCATGGAGGCCGTTTAAGGTATGAAGAAATTGTCTAAATGTAAAAGTCATGTGATTTCCTGAAAGGAGAACCTAAGCTTTAATTTGGATATAAATTTGTCGGCCTGCCTTAAAACTTTTAAAGTTATACCCGTCGCTAGAAATAATTTCATTCGTATTTGTGTTTTAATCACAACAATATAGGCTGTCTACCCTGAGTTATGGCCCGTATTTTGACAGTATTTTACGGAGGGCTAAGTGTGCATGGAGGCCGTTTAAGGTATGAAGAAATTGTCTAAATGTAAAAGTCATGTGATTTCCTGAAAGAGGGGAACCTAAGCTTTAATTTGGATATAAATTTGTCGGCCTCCCTTAAAAACTTTTAAAGTTATACCCGTCGCTAGAAATAATTTCATTCGTATTTGTGTTTTAATCACAACAATATAGGCTGTCTACCCTGAGTTATGGCCCGTATTTTGACAGTATTTTACGGAGGGCTAAGTGTGCATGGAGGCCGTTTAAGGTATGAAGAAATTGTCTAAATGTAAAAGTCATGTGATTTCCTGAAAGAGGAGAACCTAAGCTTTAATTTGGATATAAATTTGTCGGCCTTCATAAAAATTTATAAAGTTATACCCGTAGCTAGAAATAATTTCATTCGTATTTGTTTTAATCACAACAATATAGGCTGTCTACCCTGAGTTATGGCCCGTATTTTGACAGTATTTTACGGAGGCTAAGTGTGCATGGAGGCCGTTTAAGGTATGAAGAAATTGTCTTAATGTAAAAGTCATGTGATTTCCTGAAAGAGGAGAACCTAAGCTTTAATTTGGATATAAATTTGTCGGCCTCCCTTAAAAACTTTTAAAGTTATACCCGTCGCTAGAAATAATTTCATTCGTATTTGTGTTTTAATCACAACAATATAGGCTGTCTACCCTGAGTTATGGCCCGTATTTTGACAGTATTTTACGGAGGGCTAAGTGTGCATGGAGGCCGTTTAAGGTATGAAGAAATTGTCTAAATGTAAAAGTCATGTGATTTCCTGAAAGAGGAGAACCTAAGCTTTAATTTGGATATAAATTTGTCGGCCTCCTTAAAAACTTTTAAAGTTATACCCGTCGCTAGAAATAATTTCATTCGTATTTGTGTTTTAATCACAACAATATAGGCTGTCTACCCTGAGTTATGGCCCGTATTTTGACAGTATTTTACGGAGGGCTAAGTGTGCATGGAGGCCGTTTAAGGTATGAAGAAATTGTCTTAAAGTAAAAGTCATGTGATTTCCTGAAAGAGGAGAACCTAAGCTTTAATTTGGATATAAATTTGTCGGCCTCCCTTAAACACTTTTAAAGTTATACCCGTCGCTAGAAATAATTTCATTCGTATTTGTGTTTTAATCACAACAATATAGGCTGTCTACCCTGAGTTATGGCCCGTATTTTGACAGTATTTTACGGAGGGCTAAGTGTGCATGGAGGCCGTTTAAGGTATGAAGAAATTGTCTAAATGTAAAAGTCATGTGATTTCCTGAAAGAGGAGAACCTAAGCTTTAATTTGGATATAAATTTGTCGGCCTCTCTTAAAAACTTTTAAAGTTATACCCGTCGCTAGAAATAATTTCATTCGTATTTGTGTTTTAATCACAACAATATAGGCTGTCTACCCTGAGTTATGGCCCGTATTTTGACAGTATTTTACGGAGGGCTAAGTGTGCATGGAGGCCGTTTAAGGTATGAAGAAATTGTCTAAATGTAAAAGTCATGTGATTTCCTGAAAGAGGAGAACCTAAGCTTTAATTTGGATATAAATTTGTCGGCCTCCCTTAAAAACTTTTAAAGTTATACCCGTCGCTAGAAATAATTTCATTCGTATTTGTGTTTTAATCACAACAATATAGGCTGTCTACCCTGAGTTATGGCCCGTATTTTGACAGTATTTTACGGAGGGATAAGTGTGCATGGAGGCCGTTTAAGGTATGAAGAAATTGTCTAAATGTAAAAGTCATGTGATTTCCTGAAAGAGGAGAACCTAAGCTTTAATTTGGATATAAATTTGTCGGCCTCCTTAAAAACTTTTAAAGTTATACCCGTCGCTAGAAATAATTTCATTCGTATTTGTGTTTTAATCACAACAATATAGGCTGTCTACCCTGAGTTATGGCCCGTATTTTGACAGTATTTTACGGAGGGCTAAGTGTGCATGGAGGCCGTTTAAGGTATGAAGAAATTGTCTTAATGTAAAAGTCGTGTGATTTCCTGAAAGAGGAGAACCTAAATTTTAATTTGGATATAAATTTGTCGGCCTCCCTTAAAAACTTTTAAAGTTATACCCGTCGCTAGAAATAATTTCATTCGTATTTGTGTTTTAATCACAACAATATAGGCTGTCTACCCTGAGTTATGGCCCGTATTTTGACTGACAGTATTTTACGGAGGCTAAGTGTGCATGGAGGCCTTTTAAGGTATGAAGAAATTATCTAAATATAAAAGTCATGTGATTTCCTGAAGGAGAGAACCTAAGCTTTAATTTGGATATAAATTTGTCGGCCTCCTTAAAACTTTTAAAGTTATACCCGTCGCTAGAAATAATTTCATTCGTATTTGTGTTTTAATCACAACAATATAGGCTGTCTACCCTGAGTTATGGCCCGTATTTTGACAGTATTTTACGGAGGGCTAAGTGTGCATGGAGGCCGTTTAAGGTATGAAGAAATTGTCTAAATGTAAAAGTCATGTGATTTCCTGAAAGAGGAGAACCTAAGCTTTAATTTGGATATAAATTTGTCGGCCCTCCTTAAAAACTTTTAAAGTTATACCCGTCGCTAGAAATAATTTCATTCGTATTTGTGTTTTAATTACAACAATATAGGCTGTCTACCCTGAGTTATGGCCCGTATTTTGACAGTATTTTACGGAGGGATAAGTGTGCATGGAGGCCGTTTAAGGTATGAAGAAATTCTAAATTAAAAAGTCATGTGATTTCCTGAAAGAGGAGAACCTAAGCTTTAATTTGGATATAAATTTGTCGGCCTCTCTTAAAAACTTTTAAAGTTATACCCGTCGCTAGAAATAATTTCATTCGTATTTGTGTTTTAATCACAACAATATAGGCTGTCTACCCTGAGTTATGGCCCGTATTTTGACAGTATTTTACGGAGGGCTAAGTGTGCATGGAGGCCGTTTAAGGTATGAAGAAATTGTCTAAATGTAAAAGTCATGTGATTTCCTGAAAGAGGAGAACCTAAGCTTTAATTTGGATATAAATTTGTCGGCCTCCTTTAAAAACTTTTAAAGTTATACCCGTCGCTAAAAATAATTTCATTCGTATTTGTGTTTTAATCACAACAATATAGGCTGTCTACCCTGAGTTATGGCCCGTATTTTGACAGTATTTTACGGAGGGCTAAGTGTGCATGGAGGCCGTTTAAGGTATGAAGAAATTGTCTAAATGTAAAAGTCATGTGATTTCCTGAAAGGAGAACCTAAGCTTTAATTTGGATATCTATTTGTCGGCCTCCCTTAAAACTTTTAAAGTTATACCCGTCGCTAGAAATAATTTCATTCGTATTTGTGTTTTAATCACAACAATATAGGCTGTCTACCCTGAGTTATGGCCCGTATTTTGACAGTATTTTACGGAGGGCTAAGTGTGCATGGAGGCCGTTTAAGGTATGAAGAAATTGTCTAAATGTAAAAGTCATGTGATTTCCTGAAAGAGGAGAACCTAAGCTTTAATTTGGATATAAATTTGTCGGCCTCCCTTAAAAACTTTTAAAGTTATACCCGTCGCTAGAAATAATTTCATTCGTATTTGTGTTTTAATCACAACAATATAGGCTGTCTACCCTGAGTTATGGCCCGTATTTTGACAGTATTTTACGGAGGGCTAAGTGTGCATGGAGGCCGTTTAAGGTATGAAGAAATTGTCTAAATGTAAAAGTCATGTGATTTCCTGAAAGAGGAGAACCTAAGCTTTAATTTGGATATAAATTTGTCGGCCTTCCTTAAAAACTTTTAAAGTTATACCCGTCGCTAGAAATAATTTCATTCGTATTTGTGTTTTAATCACAACAATATAGGCTGTCTACCCTGAGTTATGGCCCGTATTTTGACAGTATTTTACGGAGGGCTAAGTGTGCATGGAGGCCGTTTAAGGTATGAAGAAATTGTCTAAATGTAAAAGTCATGTGATTTCCTGAAAGAGGAGAACCTAAGCTTTAATTTGGATATAAATTTGTCGGCCTCCATAAAAACTTTTAAAGTTATACCCGTCGCTAGAAATAATTTCATTCGTATTTGTGTTTTAATCACAACAATATAGGCTGTCTACCCTGAGTTATGGCCCGTATTTTGACAGTATTTTACGGAGGGCTAAGTGTGCATGGAGGCCGTTTAAGGTATGAAGAAATTGTCTAAATGTAAAAGTCATGTGATTTCCTGAAAGAGGAGAACCTAAGCTTTAATTTGGATATAAATTTGTCGGCCTCCTTAAAAACTTTTAAAGTTATACCCGTCGCTAGAAATAATTTCATTCGTATTTGTGTTTTAATCACAACAATATAGGCTGTCTACCCTGAGTTATGGCCCGTATTTTGACAGTATTTTACGGAGGGCTAAGTGTGCATGGAGGCCGTTTAAGGTATGAAGAAATTGTCTAAATGTAAAAGTCATGTGATTTCCTGAAAGAGGAGAACCTAAGCTTTAATTTGGATATAAATTTGTCGGCCTTCCTTAAAAACTTTTAAAGTTATACCCGTCGCTAGAAATAATTTCATTCGTATTTGTGTTTTAATCACAACAATATAGGCTGTCTACCCTGAGTTATGGCCCGTATTTTGACAGTATTTTACGGAGGGCTAAGTGTGCATGGAGGCCGTTTAAGGTATGAAGAAATTGTCTAAATGTAAAAGTCATGTGATTTCCTGAAAGAGGAGAACCTAAGCTTTAATTTGGATATAAATTTGTCGGCCTCCCATAAAAAACTTTTAAAGTTATACCCGTCGCTAGAAATAATTTCATTCGTATTTGTGTTTTAATCACAACAATATAGGCTGTCTACCCTGAGTTATGGCCCGTATTTTGACAGTATTTTACGGAGGGCTAAGTGTGCATGGAGGCCGTTTAAGGTATGAAGAAATTGTCTAAATGTAAAAGTCATGTGATTTCCTGAAAGAGGAGAACCTAAGCTTTAATTTGGATATAAATTTGTCGGCCTCCTTAAAAACTTTTAAAGTTATACCCGTCGCTAGAAATAATTTCATTCGTATTTGTGTTTTAATCACAACAATATAGGCTGTCTACCCTGAGTTATGGCCCGTATTTTGACAGTATTTTACGGAGGGCTAAGTGTGCATGGAGGCCGTTTAAGGTATGAAGAAATTGTCTAAATGTAAAAGTCATGTGATTTCCTGAAAGAGGAGAACCTAAGCTTTAATTTGGATATAAATTTGTCGGCCTCCTTAAAAACTTTTAAAGTTATACCCGTCGCTAGAAATAATTTCATTCGTATTTGTGTTTTAATCACAACAATATAGGCTGTCTACCCTGAGTTATGGCCCGTATTTTGACAGTATTTTACGGAGGGCTAAGTGTGCATGGAGGCCGTTTAAGGTATGAAGAAATTGTCTAAATGTAAAAGTCATGTGATTTCCTGAAAGAGAGAACCTAAGCTTTAATTTGGATATAAATTTGTCGGCCTCCTTAAAAACATTTAAAGTTATACCCGTCGCTAGAAATAATTTCATTCGTATTTGTGTTTTAATCACAACAATATAGGCTGTCTACCCTGAGTTATGGCCCGTATTTTGACAGTATTTTACGGAGGCTAAGTATACATTGAGGCCGTTTAAGGTATGAAGAAATTGTCTAAATGTAAAAGTCATGTGATTTCCTGAAAGAGGAGAACCTAAGCTTTAATTTGGATATAAATTTGTCGGCCTCCTTAAAAACTTTTAAAGTTATACACGTCTCTAGAAATAATTTCATTCGTATTTGTGTTTTAATCACAACAATATAGGCTGTCTACCCTGAGTTATGGCCCGTATTTTGACAGTATTTTACGGAGGGCTAAGTGTGCATGGAGGCCGTTTAAGGTATGAAGAAATTGTCTAAATGTAAAAGTCATGTGATTTCCTGAAGAGAGAACCTAAGCTTTAATTTGGATATAAATTTGTCGGCCTCCTCTTAAAAACTTTTAAAGTTATACCCGTCGCTAGAAATAATTTCATTCGTATTTGTGTTTTAATCACAACAATATAGGCTGTCTACCCTGAGTTATGGCCCGTATTTTGACAGTATTTTACGGAGGGCTAAGTGTGCATGGAGGCCGTTTAAGGTATGAAGAAATTGTCTAAATGTAAAAGTCATGTGATTTCCTGAAAGGAGAACCTAAGCTTTAATTTGGATATAAATTTGTCGGCCTCCCTTTAAAACTTTTAAAGTTATACCCGTCGCTAAAAATAATTTCATTTGTATTTGTGTTTTAATCACAACAATATAGGCTGTCTACCCTGAGTTATGGCCCGTATTTTGACAGTATTTTACGGAGGGCTAAGTGTGCATGGAGGCCGTTTAAGGTATGAAGAAATTGTCTAAATGTAAAAGTCATGTGATTTCCTGAAAGAGGAGAACCTAAGCTTTAATTTGGATATAAATTTGTCGGCCTCCCTTAAAAACTTTTAAAGTTATACCCGTCGCTAGAAATAATTTCATTCGTATTTGTGTTTTAATCACAACAATATAGGCTGTCTACCCTGAGTTATGGCCCGTATTTTGACAGTATTTTACGGAGGAATAAGTGTGCATGGAGGCCGTTTAAGGTATGAAGAAATTGTCTTAAATTAAAAGTCATTTGATTTCCTGAAAGAGGAGAACCTAAGCTTTAATTTGGATATAAATTTGTCGGCCTCCCTTAAAAACTTTTAAAGTTATACCCGTCGCTAGAAATAATTTCATTCGTATTTGTGTTTTAATCACAACAATATAGGCTGTCTACCCTGAGTTATGGCCCGTATTTTGACAGTATTTTACGGAGGGCTAAGTGTGCATGGAGGCCGTTTAAGGTATGAAGAAATTGTCTAAAATTTACATGCCATGCGATTTGCTGTTAGTTTAGAACATACGCTTTAATTTGTTTTTAAATTTGTCGGCCTCCTTTAAAAACTTTTAAAGTTATACCCGTCGCTAGAAATAATTTCATTCGTATTTGTGTTTTAATCACAACAATATAGGCTGTCTACCTGAGTTATGGCCCGTATTTTGACAGTATTTTACGGAGGGCTAAGTGTGCATGGAGGCCGTTTAAGGTATGAAGAAATTGTCTAAATGTAAAAGTCATGTGATTTCCTGAAAGAGGAGAACCTAAGCTTTAATTTGGATATAAATTTGTCGGCCTCTCTTAAAAACTTTTAAATTTATACCCGTCGCTAGAAATAATTTCATTCGTATTTGTGTTTTAATCACAACAATGTAGGCTGTCTACCCTGAGTTATGGCCCGTATTTTGACAGTATTTTACGGAGGGCTAAGTGTGCATGGAGGCCGTTTAAGGTATGAAGAAATTGTCTAAATGTAAAAGTCATGTGATTTCCTAGAACCTAAGCTTTAATTTGGATATAAATTTGTCGGCCTCCCTTAAAAACTTTTAAAGTTATACCCGTCGCTAGAAATAATTTCATTCGTATTTGTGTTTTAATCACAACAATATAGGCTGTCTACCCTGAGTTATGGCCCGTATTTTGACAGTATTTTACGGAGGGCTAAGTGTGCATGGAGGCCGTTTAAGGTATGAAGAAATTGTCTTAAAGTAAAAGTCATGTGATTTCCTGAAAGAGGAGAACCTAAGCTTTAATTTGGATATAAATTTGTCGGCCTCCATAAAAACTTTTAAAGTTATACCCGTCGCTAGAAATAATTTCATTCGTATTTGTGTTTAATCACAACAATATAGGCTGTCTACCCTGAGTTATGGCCCGTATTTTGACAGTATTTTACGGAGGGCTAAGTGTGCATGGAGGCCGTTTAAGGTATGAAGAAATTGTCTAAATGTAAAAGTCATGTGATTTCCTGAAAGAAGAACCTAAGCTTTAATTTGGATATAAATTTGTCGGCCTCCCTTAAAAACTTTTAAAGTTATACCCGTCGCTAGAAATAATTTCATTCGTATTTGTGTTTTAATCACAACAATATAGGCTGTCTACCCTGAGTTATGGCCCGTATTTTGACAGTATTTTACGGAGGGATAAGTGTGCATGGAGGCCGTTTAAGGTATGAAGAAATTGTCTAAATGTAAAAGTCATGTGATTTCCTGAAAGGGGAGAACCTAAGCTTTAATTTGGATATAAATTTGTCTGCCTCAAAACTTTTAAAGTTATACCCGTCGCTAGAAATAATTTCATTCGTATTTGTGTTTTAATCACAACAATATAGGCTGTCTACCCTGAGTTATGGCCCGTATTTTGACAGTATTTTACGGAGGGCTAAGTGTGCATGGAGGCCGTTTAAGGTATGAAGAAATTGTCTAAATGTAAAAGTCATGTGATTTCCTGAAAGAGGAGAACCTAAGCTTTAATTTGGATATAAATTTGTCGGCCTCCTTTAAAAACTTTTAAAGTTATACCCGTCGCTAGAAATAATTTCATTCGTATTTGTGTTTTAATCACAACAATATAGGCTGTCTACCCTGAGTTATGGCCCGTATTTTGACAGTATTTTACGGAGGGCTAAGTGTGCATGGAGGCCGTTTAAGGTATGAAGAAATTGTCTAAATGTAAAAGTCATGTGATTTCCTGAAGAGGAGAACCTAAGCTTTAATTTGGATATAAATTTGTCGGCCTCCTTTAAAAACTTTTAAAGTTATACCCGTCGCTAGAAATAATTTCATTCGTATTTGTGTTTTAATCACAACAATATAGGCTGTCTACCCTGAGTTATGGCCCGTATTTTGACAGTATTTTACGAGATCAGAAGAGAGACTGGACGCCGATTAGGGTATGAAGAAATTGTATAAATGTAAAAGTCATGTGATTTCCTGAAAGAGGAGAACCTAAGCTTTAATTTGGATATAAATTTGTCGGCCTAACTTAAAAACTTTTAAAGTTATACCCGTCGCTAGAAATAATTTCATTCGTATTTGTGTTTTAATCACAACAATATAGGCTGTCTACCCTGAGTTATGGCCCGTATTTTGACAGTATTTTACGGAGGAATAAGTGTGCATGGAGGCCGTTTATGGTATGAAGAAATTGTCTAAATGTAAATGTCATGTGATTTCCTGAAGAGGAGAACCTAAGCTTTAATTTGGATATAAATTTGTCGGCCTCCCTTAAAAACTTTTAAAGTTATACCCGTCGCTAGAAATAATTTCATTCGTATTTGTGTTTTAATCACAACAATATAGGCTGTCTACCCTGAGTTATGGCCCGTATTTTGACAGTATTTTACGGAGGGCTAAGTGTGCATGGAGGCCGTTTAAGGTATGAAGAAATTGTCTAAATGTAAAAGTCATGTGATTTCCTGAAAGAGGAGAACCTAAGCTTTAATTTGGATATAAATTTGTCGGCCTCCCTTAAAAACTTTTAAAGTTATACCCGTCGCTAGAAATAATTTCATTCGTATTTGTGTTTTAATCACAACAATATAGGCTGTCTACCCTGAGTTATGGCCCGTATTTTGACAGTATTTTACGGAGGGCTAAGTGTGCATGGAGGCCGTTTAAGGTATGAAGAAATTGTCTAAATGTAAAAGTCATGTGATTTCCTGAAAGAGGAGAACCTAAGCTTTAATTTGGATATAAATTTGTCAGCCTCTCTTAAAAACTTTTAAAGTTATACCCGTCGCTAGAAATAATTTCATTCGTATTTGTGTTTTAATCACAACAATATAGGCTGTCTAGTGTCTACCCTGAGTTATGGCCCGTATTTTGACAGTATTTTACGGGGGCTAAGTGTGCATGGAGGCCGTTTAAGGTATGAAGAAATTGTCTAAATGTAAAAGTCATGTGATTTCCTGAAAGGAGAACCTAAGCTTTAATTTGGATATAAATTTGTCGGCCTTTAAAAACTTTTAAAGTTATACCCGTCGCTAGAAATAATTTCATTCGTATTTGTGTTTTAATCACAACAATATAGGCTGTCTACCCTGAGTTATGGCCCGTATTTTGACAGTATTTTACGGAGGGCTAAGTGTGCATGGAGGCCGTTTAAGGTATGAAGAAATTGTCTAAATGTAAAAGTCATGTGATTTCCTGAGAGGAGAACCTAAGCTTTAATTTGGATATAAATTTGTCGGCCTCCCTTAAAAACTTTTAAAGTTATACCCGTCGCTAGAAATAATTTCATTCGTATTTGTGTTTTAATCACAACAATATAGGCTGTCTACCCTGAGTTATGGCCCGTATTTTGACAGTATTTTACGGAGGGCTAAGTGTGCATGGAGGCCGTTTAAGGTATGAAGAAATTGTCTAAATGTAAAAGTCATGTGATTTCCTGAAAGAGGAGAACCTAAGCTTTAATTTGGATATAAATTTGTCGGCCTCCCTAAAAACTTTTAAAGTTATACCCGTCGCTAGAAATAATTTCATTCGTATTTGTGTTTTAATCACAACAATATAGGCTGTCTACCCTGAGTTATGGCCCGTATTTTGACAGTATTTTACGGAGGGCTAAGTGTGCATGGAGGCCGTTTAAGGTATGAAGAAATTGTCTAAATGTAAAAGTCATGTGATTTCCTGAAGAGGAGAACCTAAGCTTTAATTTGGATATAAATTTGTCGGCCTCCTTAAAAACTTTTAAAGTTATACCCGTCGCTAGAAATAATTTCATTCGTATTTGTGTTTTAATCACAACAATATAGGCTGTCTACCCTGAGTTATGGCCCGTATTTTGACAGTATTTTACGGAGGGCTAAGTGTGCATGGAGGCCGTTTAAGGTATGAAGAAATTGTCTAAATGTAAAAGTCATGTGATTTCCTGAAAGAGGAGAACCTAAGCTTTAATTTGGATATAAATTTGTCGGCCTCTCTTAAAAACTTTTAAAGTTATACCCGTCGCTAGAAATAATTTCATTCGTATTTGTGTTTTAATCACAACAATATAGGCTGTCTACCCTGAGTTATGGCCCGTATTTTGACAGTATTTTACGGAGGGCTAAGTGTGCATGGAGGCCGTTTAAGGTATGAAGAAATTGTCTAAATGTAAAAGTCATGTGATTTCCTGAAAGAGGAGAACCTAAGCTTTAATTTGGATATAAATTTGTCGGCCTCCCTTAAAAACTGTTTAAGTTATACCCGTCGCTAGAAATAATTTCATTCGTATTTGTGTTTTAATCACAACAATATAGGCTGTCTACCCTGAGTTATGGCCCGTATTTTGACAGTATTTTACGGAGGGCTAAGTGTGCATGGAGGCCGTTTAAGGTATGAAGAAATTGTCTAAATGTAAAAGTCATGTGATTTCCTGAAAGAGGAGAACCTAAGCTTTAATTTGGATATAAATTTGTCGGCCTCCCTTAAAAACTTTTAAAGTTATACCCGTCGCTAGAAATAATTTCATTCGTATTTGTGTTTTAATCACAACAATATAGGCTGTCTACCTGAGTTATGGCCCGTATTTCGACAGTATTTTACGGAGGGATAAGTGTGCATGGAGGCCGTTTAAGGTATGAAGAAATTGTCTAAATGTAACAGTCATGTGATTTCCTGAAAGAGGAGAACCTAAGCTTTAATTTGGATATAAATTTGTCGGCCTTCCTTAAAAACTTTTAAAGTTATACCCGTCGCTAGAAATAATTTCATTCGTATTTGTGTTTTAATCACAACAATATAGGCTGTCTACCCTGAGTTATGGCCCGTATTTTGACAGTATTTTACGGAGGGCTAAGTGTGCATGGAGGCCGTTTAAGGTATGAAGAAATTGTCTAAATGTAAAAGTCATGTGATTTCCTGAAAGGAGAACCTAAGCTTTAATTTGGATATAAATTTGTCGGCCTCCCTTAAAAACTTTTAAAGTTATACCCGTCGCTAGAAATAATTTCATTCGTATTTGTGTTTTAATCACAACAATATAGGCTGTCTACCCTGAGTTATGGCCCGTATTTTGACAGTATTTTACGGAGGGCTAAGTGTGCATGGAGGCCGTTTAAGGTATGAAGAAATTGTTAAATGTAAAAGTCATGTGATTTCCTGAAAGAGGAGAACCTAAGCTCTAATTTGGATATAAACTTTTCGGCCGTCCTTAAAAACTTTTAAAGTTATACCCGTCGCTAGAAATAATTTCATTCGTATTTGTGTTTTAATCACAACAATATAGGCTGTCTACCCTGAGTTATGGCCCGTATTTTGACAGTATTTTACGGAGGGCTAAGTGTGCATGGAGGCCGTTTAAGGTATGAAGAAATTGTCTAAATGTAAAAGTCATGTGATTTCCTGAAAGAGGAGAACCTAAGCTTTAATTTGGATATAAATTTGTCGGCCTGCCTTAAAACCTTTAAAGTTATACCCGTCGCTAGAAATAATTTCATTCGTATTTGTGTTTTAATCACAACAATATAGGCTGTCTACCCTGAGTTATGGCCCGTATTTTGACAGTATTTTACGGAGGGCTAAGTGTGCATGGAGGCCGTTTAAGGTATGAAGAAATTGTCTAAATGTAAAAGTCATGTGATTTCCTGAAAGGAGAACCTAAGCTTTAATTTGGATATAAATTTGTCGGCCTCCCTTAAAAACTTTTAAAGTTATACCCGTCGCTAGAAATAATTTCATTCGTATTTGTGTTTTAATCACAACAATATAGGCTGTCTACCCTGAGTTATGGCCCGTATTTTGACAGTATTTTACGGAGGGCTAAGTGTGCATGGAGGCCGTTTAAGGTATGAAGAAATTGTCTAAATGTAAAAGTCATGTGATTTCCTGAAAGTTTAGAACCTAAGCTTTAATTTGGATATAAATTTGTCGGCCTCCCTTAAAAACTTTTAAAGTTATACCCGTCGCTAGAAATAATTTCATTCGTATTTGTGTTTTAATCACAACAATATAGGCTGTCTACCCTGAGTTATGGCCCGTATTTTGACAGTATTTTACGGAGGGCTAAGTGTGCATGGAGGCCGTTTAAGGTATGAAGAAATTGTCTAAATGTAAAAGTCATGTGATTTCCTGAAAGAGGAGAACCTAAGCTTTAATTTGGATATAAATTTGTCGGCCTTCCTTAAAAACTTTTAAAGTTATACCCGTCGCTAGAAATAATTTCATTCGTATTTGTGTTTTAATCACAACAATATAATGCTGTCTACCCTGAGTTATGGCCCGTATTTTGACAGTATTTTACGGAGGGCAAAGTGTGCATGGAGGCCGTTTAAGGTATGAAGAAATTATCTAAATATAAAAGTCAAGTGATTTCCTGAAGAGGAGAACCTAAGCTTTAATTTGGATATAAATTTGTCGGCCTCCTTAAAACTTTTAAAGTTATACCCGTCGCTAGAAATAATTTCATTCGTATTTGTGTTTTAATCACAACAATATAGGCTGTCTACCCTGAGTTATGGCCCGTATTTTGACAGTATTTTACGGAGGGCTAAGTGTGCATGGAGGCCGTTTAAGGTATGAAGAAATTGTCTAAATGTAAAAGTCATGTGATTTCCTGAAAGAGGAGAACCTAAGCTTTAATTTGGATATAAATTTGTCGGCCTCCCTGAAAAACTTTTAAAGTTATACCCGTCACTAGAAATAATTTCATTCGTATTTGTGTTTTAATCACAACAATATAGGCTGTCTACCCTGAGTTATGGCCCGTATTTTGACAGTATTTTACGGAGGGATAAGTGTGCATGGAGGCCGTTTAAGGTATGAAGAAATTGTCTAAATGTAAAAGTCATGTGATTTCCTGAAAGAGAACCTAAGCTTTAATTTGGATATAAATTTGTCGGCCTCCCTTAAAAACTTTTAAAGTTATACCCGTCGCTAGAAATAATTTCATTCGTATTTGTGTTTTAATCACAACAATATAGGCTGTCTACCCTGAGTTATGGCCCGTATTTTGACAGTATTTTACGGAGGGCTAAGTGTGCATGGAGGCCGTTTAAGGTATGAAGAAATTGTCTAAATGTAAAAGTCATGTGATTTCCTGAAAGAGGAGAACCTAAGCTTTAATTTGGATATAAATTTGTCGGCCTCCTTTAAAAACTTTTAAAGTTATACCCGTCACTAGAAATAATTTCATTCGTATTTGTGTTTTAATCACAACAATATAGGCTGTCTACCCTGAGTTATGGCACTTATTTTGACAGTATTTTACGGAGGGCTAAGTGTGCATGGAGGCCGTTTAAGGTATGAAGAAATTGTCTAAATGTAAAAGTCATGTGATTTCCTGAAAGAGGAGAACCTAAGCTTTAATTTGGATATAAATTTGTCGGCCTCCTTAAAAACTTTTAAAGTTATACCCGTCGCTAGAAATAATTTCATTCGTATTTGTGTTTTAATCACAACAATATAGGCTGTCTACCCTGAGTTATGGCCCGTATTTTGACAGTATTTTACGGAGGGCTAAGTGTGCATGGAGGCCGTTTAAGGTATGAAGAAATTGTCTAAATGTAAAAGTCATGTGATTTCCTGAAAGGAGAACCTAAGCTTTAATTTGGCTATAAATTTGTCGGCCTGCCTTAAAACTTTTAAAGTTATACCCGTCGCTAGAAATAATTTCATTCGTATTTGTGTTTTAATCACAACAATATAGGCTGTCTACCCTGAGTTATGGCCCGTATTTTGACAGTATTTTACGGAGGGCTAAGTGTGCATGGAGGCCGTTTAAGGTATGAAGAAATTGTCTAAATGTAAAAGTCATGTGATTTCCTGAAAGAGGAGAACCTAAGCTTTAATTTGGATATAAATTTGTCGGCCTCCCTTAAAAACTTTTAAAGTTATACCCGTCGCTAGAAATAATTTCATTCGTATTTGTGTTTTAATCACAACAATATAGGCTGTCTACCCTGAGTTATGGCCCGTATTTTGACAGTATTTTACGGAGGGATAAGTGTGCATGGAGGCCGTTTAAGGTATGAAGAAATTGTCTAAATGTAAAAGTCATGTGATTTCCTGAAAGAGGAGAACCTAAGCTTTAATTTGGATATAAATTTGTCGGCCTCACTTAAAAACTTTTAAAGTTATACCCGTCGCTAGAAATAATTTCATTCGTATTTGTGTGTTTAATCACAACAATATAGGCTGTCTACCCTGAGTTATGGCCCGTATTTTGACAGTATTTTACGGAGGGCTAAGTGTGCATGGAGGCCGTTTAAGGTATGAAGAAATTGTCTAAATGTAAAAGTCATGTGATTTCCTGAAAGAGGAGAACCTAAGCTTTAATTTGGATATAAATTTGTCGGCCTGCCTTAAAAATTTTTAAGTTATACCCGTCGCTAGAAATAATTTCATTCGTATTTGTGTTTTAATCACAACAATATAGGCTGTCTACCCTGAGTTATGGCCCGTATTTTGACAGTATTTTACGGAGGGCTAAGTGTGCATGGAGGCCGTTTAAGGTATGAAGAAATTGTCTAAATGTAAAAGTCATGTGATTTCCTGAAAGAGGAGAACCTAAGCTTTAATTTGGATATAAATTTGTCGGCCTTCCTTAAAAACTTTTAAAGTTATACCCGTCGCTAGAAATAATTTCATTCGTATTTGTGTTTTAATCACAACAATATAGGCTGTCTACCCTGAGTTATGGCCCGTATTTTGACAGTATTTTACGGAGGGCTAAGTGTGCATGGAGGCCGTTTAAGGTATGAAGAAATTGTCTAAATGTAAAAGTCATGTGATTTCCTGAAAAGAGGAGAACCTAAGCTTTAATTTGGATATAAATTTGTCGGCCTCCCTTAAAAACTTTTAAAGTTATACCCGTCGCTAGAAATAATTTCATTCGTATTTGTGTTTTAATCACAACAATATAGGCTGTCTACCCTGAGTTATGGCCCGTATTTTGACAGTATTTTACGGCGGGCTAAGTGTGCATGGAGGCCGTTTAAGGTATGAAGAAATTGTCTAAATGTAAAAGTCATGTGATTTCCTGAGAGAGGAGAACCTAAGCTTTAATTTGGATATAAATTTGTCGGCCTTCCTTAAAAACTTTTAAAGTTATACCCGTCGCTAGAAATAATTTCATTCGTATTTGTGTTTTAATCACAACAATATAGGCTGTCTACCCTGAGTTATGGCCCGTATTTTGACAGTATTTTACGGAGGGCTAAGTGTGCATGGAGGCCGTTTAAGGTATGAAGAAATTGTCTAAATGTAAAGTCATGTGATTTCCTGAAAGGAGAACCTAAGCTTTAATTTGGATATAAATTTGTCGGCCTCCTTAAAAACTTTTAAAGTTATACCCGTCGCTAGAAATAATTTCATTCGTATTTGTGTTTTAATCACAACAATATAGGCTGTCTACCCTGAGTTATGGCCCGTATTTTGACAGTATTTTACGGAGGAATAAGTGTGCATGGAGGCCGTTTAAGGTATGAAGAAATTGTCTAAATGTAAAAGTCATGTGATTTCCTTGAAGAGGAGAACCTAAGCTTTAATTTGGATATAAATTTGTCGGCCTCTCTTAAAAACTTTTAAAGTTATACCCGTCGCTAGAAATAATTTCATTCGTATTTGTGTTTTAATCACAACAATATAGGCTGTCTACCCTGAGTTATGGCCCGTATTTTGACAGTATTTTACGGAGGGCTAAGTGTGCATGGAGGCCGTTTAAGGTATGAAGAAATTGTCTAAATGTAAAAGTCATGTGATTTCCTGAAAGAGGAGAACCTAAGCTTTAATTTGGATATAAATTTGTCGGCCTCACTTAAAAACTTTTAAAGTTATACCCGTCGCTAGAAATAATTTCATTCGTATTTGTGTTTTAATCACAACAATATAGGCTGTCTACCCTGAGTTATGGCCCGTATTTTGACAGTATTTTACGGAGGGCTAAGTGTGCATGGAGGCCGTTTAAGGTATGAAGAAATTGTCTAAATGTAAAAGTCATGTGATTTCATGAAGGGAGAACCTAAGCTTTAATTTGGATATAAATGTGTCGGGCTCACATAACTTTTAAAGTTATACCCGTCGCTAGAAATAATTTCATTCGTATTTGTGTTTTAATCACAACAATATAGGCTGTCTACCCTGAGTTATGGCCCGTATTTTGACAGTATTTTACGGAGGGATAAGTGTGCATGGAGGCCGTTTAAGGTATGAAGAAATTGTCTTAATGTAAAAGTCATGTGATTTCCTGAAAGGAGAACCTAAGCTTTAATTTGGATATAAATTTGTCGGCCTCCTTAAAAACTTTTAAAGTTATACCGTCGCTAGAAATAATTTCATTCGTATTTGTGTTTTAATCACAACAATATAGGCTGTCTACCCTGAGTTATGGCCCGTATTTTGACAGTATTTTACGGAGGGCTAAGTGTGCATGGAGGCCGTTTAAGGTATGAAGAAATTGTCTAAATGTAAAAGTCATGTGATTTCCTGAAGAGGAGAACCTAAGCTTTAATTTGGATATAAATTTGTCGGCCTCCCTTAAAAACTTTTAAAGTTATACCCGTCGGTAGAAATAATTTCATTCGTATTTGTGTTTTAATCACAACAATATAGGCTGTCTACCCTGAGTTATGGCCCGTATTTTGACAGTATTTTACGGAGGGCTAAGTGTGCATGGAGGCCGTTTAAGGTATGAAGAAATTGTCTAAATGTAAAAGTCATGTGATTTCCTGAAAGGAGAACCTAAGCTTTAATTTGGATATAAATTTGTCGGCATCTGTTAAATTCATTTTTAAAGTTATACCCGTCGCTAGAAATAATTTCATTCGTATTTGTGTTTTAATCACAACAATATAGGCTGTCTACCCTGAGTTATGGCCCGTATTTTGACAGTATTTTACGGAGGGATAAGTGTGCATGGAGGCCGTTTAAGGTATGAAGAAATTGTCTAAATGTAAAAGTCATGTGATTTCCTGAAGAGAGGAGAACCTAAGCTTTAATTTGGATATAAATTTGTCGGCCTCCTTAAAAACTTTTAAAGTTATACCCGTCGCTAGAAATAATTTCATTCGTATTTGTGTTTTAATCACAACAATATAGGCTGTCTACCCTGAGTTATGGCCCGTATTTTGACAGTATTTTACGGAGGGCTAAGTGTGCATGGAGGCCGTTTAAGGTATGAAGAAATTGTCTAAATGTAAAAGTCATGTGATTTCCTGAAAGGAGAACCTAAGCTTTAATTTGGATATAAATTTGTCGGCCTCCTTAAAAACTTTTAAAGTTATACCCGTCGCTAGAAATAATTTCATTCGTATTTGTGTTTTAATCACAACAATATAGGCTGTCTACCCTGAGTTATGGCCCGTATTTTGACAGTATTTTACGGCGGGCTAAGTGTGCATGGAGGCCGTTTAAGGTATGAAGAAATTGTCTAAATGTAAAAGTCATGTGATTTCCTGAAAGAGGAGAACCTAAGCTTTAATTTGGATATAAATTTGTCGGCCTGCTTTAAAACCTTATAAAGTTATACCCGTCGCTAGAAATAATTTCATTCGTATTTGTGTTTTAATCACAACAATATAGGCTGTCTACCCTGAGTTATGGCCCGTATTTTGACAGTATTTTACGGAGGGCTAAGTGTGCATGGAGGCCGTTTAAGGTATGAAGAAATTGTCTAAATGTAAAAGTCATGTGATTTCCTGAAAGAGGAGAACCTAAGCTTTAATTTGGATATAAATTTGTCGGCCTCCCTTAAAACTTTTAAAGTTATACCCGTCGCTAGAAATAATTTCATTCGTATTTGTGTTTTAATCACAACAATATAGGCTGTCTACCCTGAGTTATGGCCCGTATTTTGACAGTATTTTACGGAGGGATAAGTGTGCATGGAGGCCCGTTTAAGGTATGAAGAAATTGTCTTAATGTAAAAGTCATGTGATTTCCTGAAAGAGGAGAACCTAAGCTTTAATTTGGATATAAATTTGTCGGCCTTCCTTAAAAACTTTTAAAGTTATACCCGTCGCTAGAAATAATTTCATTCGTATTTGTGTTTTAATCACAACAATATAGGCTGTCTACCCTGAGTTATGGCCCGTATTTTGACAGTATTTTACGGAGGGCTAAGTGTGCATGGAGGCCGTTTAAGGTATGAAGAAATTGTCTAAATGTAAAAGTCATGTGATTTCCTGAAAGGAGAACCTAAGCTTTAATTTGGATATAAATTTGTCGGCCTTACTTAAAAACTTTTAAAGTTATACCCGTCGCTAGAAATAATTTCATTCGTATTTGTGTTTTAATCACAACAATATAGGCTGTCTACCCTGAGTTATGGCCCGTATTTTGACAGTATTTTACGGAGGGCTAAGTGTGCATGGAGGCCGTTTAAGGTATGAAGAAATTGTCTAAATGTAAAAGTCATGTGATTTCCTGAAAGAGGAGAACCTAAGCTTTAATTTGGATATAAATTTGTCGGCCTCCGTTAAAAACTTTTAAAGTTATACCCGTCGCTAGAAATAATTTCATTCGTATTTGTATTTTAATTACAACAATATAGGCTGTCTACCCTGAGTTATGGCCCGTATTTTGACAGTATTTTACGGAGGAATAAGTGTGCATGGAGGCCGTTTAAGGTATGAAGAAATTGTCTAAATGTAAAAGTCATGTGATTTCCTGAAAGAGGAGAACCTAAGCTTTAATTTGGATATAAATTTGTCGGGCCTCTTAAAAACTTTTAAAGTTATACCCGTCGCTAGAAATAATTTCATTCGTATTTGTGTTTTAATCACAACAATATAGGCTGTCTACCCTGAGTTATGGCCCGTATTTTGACAGTATTTTACGGAGGGCTAAGTGTGCATGGAGGCCGTTTAAGGTATGAAGAAATTGTCTAAATGTAAAAGTCATGTGATTTCCTGAAAGAGGAGAACCTAAGCTTTAATTTGGATATAAATTTGTCGGCCTTACATAAAAACTTTTAAAGTTATACCCGTCGCTAGAAATAATTTCATTCGTATTTGTGTTTTAATCACAACAATATAGGCTGTCTACCCTGAGTTATGGCCCGTATTTTGACAGTATTTTACGGAGGGCTAAGTGTGCATGGAGGCCGTTTAAGGTATGAAGAAATTGTCTAAATGTAAAAGTCATGTGATTTCCTGAAAGAGGAGAACCTAAGCTTTAATTTGGATATAAATTTGTCGGCCTCCTTAAAAACTTTTAAAGTTATACCCGTCGCTAGAAATAATTTCATTCGTATTTGTGTTTTAATCACAACAATATAGGCTGTCTACCCTGAGTTATGGCCCGTATTTTGACAGTATTTTACGGAGGGCTAAGTGTGCATGGAGGCCGTTTAAGGTATGAAGAAATTGTCTAAATGTAAAAGTCATGTGATTTCCTTAAAGAGGAGAACCTAAGCTTTAATTTGGATATAAATTTGTCGGCCTCCCTTAAAAACTTTTAAAGTTATACCCGTCGCTAGAAATAATTTCATTCGTATTTGTGTTTTAATCACAACAATATAGGCTGTCTACCCTGAGTTATGGCCCGTATTTTGACAGTATTTTACGGAGGGATAAGTGTGCATGGAGGCCGTTTAAGGTATGAAGAAATTGTCTAAATGTAAAAGTCATGTGATTTCCTGAAAGAGGAGAACCTAAGCTTTAATTTGGATATAAATTTGTCGGCCTCCATTAAAAACTTTTAAAGTTATACCCGTCGCTAGAAATAATTTCATTCGTATTTGTGTTTTAATCACAACAATATAGGCTGTCTACCCTGAGTTATGGCCCGTATTTTGACAGTATTTTACGGAGGGCTAAGTGTGCATGGAGGCCGTTTAAGGTATGAAGAAATTGTCTAAATGTAAAAGTCATGTGATTTCCTGAAAGAGGAGAACCTAAGCTTTAATTTGGATATAAATTTGTCGGCCTCCTTTAAAAACTTTTAAAGTTATACCCGTCGCTAGAAATAATTTCATTCGTATTTGTGTTTTAATCACAACAATATAGGCTGTCTACCCTGAGTTATGGCCCGTATTTTGACAGTATTTTACGGAGGGCTAAGTGTGCATGGAGGCCGTTTAAGGTATGAAGAAATTGTCTAAATGTAAAAGTCATGTGATTTCCTGAAAGAGGAGAACCTAAGCTTTAATTTGGATATAAATTTGTCGGCCTCCCTTAAAAACTTTAAAGTTATACCCGTCGCTAGAAATAATTTCATTCGTATTTGTGTTTTAATCACAACAATATAGGCTGTCTACCCTGAGTTATGGCCCGTATTTTGACAGTATTTTACGGAGGGCTAAGTGTGCATGGAGGCCGTTTAAGGTATGAAGAAATTGTCTAAATGTAAAAGTCATGTGATTTCCTGAAAGGAGAACCTAAGCTTTAATTTGGATATAAATTTGTCAGCCTCTCTTAAAAACTTTTAAAGTTATACCCGTCGCTAGAAATAATTTCATTCGTATTTGTGTTTTAATCACAACAATATAGGCTGTCTACCCTGAGTTATGGCTCGTATTTTGACAGTATTTTACGGAGGGCTAAGTGTGCATGGAGGCCGTTTAAGGTATGAAGAAATTGTCTGAATATAAAAGTCATGTGATTTCCTGAAAGAGGAGAACCTAAGCTTTAATTTGGATATAAATTTGTCGGCCTCCCTTAAAAACTTTTAAAGTTATACCCGTCGCTAGAAATAATTTCATTCGTATTTGTGTTTTAATCACAACAATATAGGCTGTCTACCCTGAGTTATCGCCCGTATTTTGACAGTATTTTACGGCGGGCTAAGTGTGCATGGAGGCCGTTTAAGGTATGAAGAAATTGTCTAAATGTAAAAGTCATGTGATTTCCTGAAAGAGGAGAACCTAAGCTTTAATTTGGATATAAATTTGTCGGCCTCCCTTAAAAACTTTTAAAGTTATACCCGTCGCTAGAAATAATTTCATTCGTATTTGTGTTTTAATCACAACAATATAGGCTGTCTACCCTGAGTTATGGCCCGTATTTTGACAGTATTTTACGGAGGGCTAAGTGTGCATGGAGGCCGTTTAAGGTATGAAGAAATTGTCTAAATGTAAAAGTCATGTGATTTCCTGAAAGAGGAGAACCTAAGCTTTAATTTGGATATAAATTTTTCTTCATCCGATTTTAACTTTTAAAGTTATACCCGTCGCTAGAAATAATTTCATTCGTATTTGTGTTTTAATCACAACAATATAGGCTGTCTACCCTGAGTTATGGCCCGTATTTTGACAGTATTTTACGGAGGGCTAAGTGTGCATGGAGGCCGTTTAAGGTATGAAGAAATTGTCTAAATGTAAAAGTCATGTGATTTCCTGAAAGAGGAGAACCTAAGCTTTAATTTGGATATAAATTTGTCGGCCTCCCTTAAAAACTTTTAAAGTTATACCCGTCGCTAGAAATAATTTCATTCGTATTTGTGTTTTAATCACAACAATATAGGCTGTCTACCCTGAGTTATGGCCCGTATTTTGACAGTATTTTACGGAGGTATAAGTGTGCATGGAGGCCGTTTAAGGTATGAAGAAATTGTCTAAATGTAAAAGTCATGTGATTTCCTGAAAGAGGAGAACCTAAGCTTTAATTTGGATATAAATTTGTCGGCCTCCCTTAAAAACTTTTAAAGTTATACCCGTCGCTAGAAATAATTTCATTCGTATTTGTGTTTTAATCACAACAATATAGGCTGTCTACCCTGAGTTATGGCCCGTATTTTGACAGTATTTTACGGAGGGCTAAGTGTGCATGGAGGCCGTTTAAGGTATGAAGAAATTGTCTAAATGTAAAAGTCATGTGATTTCCTGAAAGAGGAGAACCTAAGCTTTAATTTGGATATAAATTTGTCGGCCTCCATAAAACTTTTAAAGTTATACCCGTCGCTAGAAATAATTTCATTCGTATTTGTGTTTTAATCACAACAATATAGGCTGTCTACCCTGAGTTATGGCCCGTATTTTGACAGTATTTTACGGAGGGCTAAGTGTGCATGGAGGCCGTTTAAGGTATGAAGAAATTGTCTAAATGTAAAAGTCATGTGATTTCGTGAAAGGAGAACCTAAGCTTTAATTTGGATATAAATTTGTCGGCCTCCCTTAAAAACTTTTAAAGTTATACCCGTCGCTAGAAATAATTTCATTCGTATTTGTGTTTTAATCACAACAATATAGGCTGTCTACCCTGAGTTATGGCCCGTATTTTGACAGTATTTTACGGAGGGCTAAGTGTGCATGGAGGCCGTTTAAGGTATGAAGAAATTGTCTAAATGTAAAAGTCATGTGATTTCCTGAAAGAGGAGAACCTAAGCTTTAATTTGGATATAAATTTGTCGGCCTCCCTTAAAAACTTTTAAAGTTATACCCGTCGCTAGAAATAATTTCATTCGTATTTGTGTTTTAATCACAACAATATAGGCTGTCTACCCTGAGTTATGGCCCGTATTTTGACAGTATTTTACGGAGGGGTAAGTGTGCATGGAGGCCGTTTAAGGTATGAAGAAATTGTCTAAATGTAAAAGTCATGTGATTTCCTGAAAGAGGAGAACCTAAGCTTTAATTTGGATATAAATTTGTCGGCCTTCCTTAAAAACTTTTAAAGTTATACCCGTCGCTAGAAATAATTTCATTCGTATTTGTGTTTTAATCACAACAATATAGGCTGTCTACCCTGAGTTATGGCCCGTATTTTGACAGTATTTTACGGAGGGCTAAGTGTGCATGGAGGCCGTTTAAGGTATGAAGAAATTGTCTAAATGTAAAAGTCATGTGATTTCCTGAAAGAGGAGAACCTAAGCTTTAATTTGGATATAAATTTGTCGGCCTCCTTTAAAAACTTTTAAAGTTATACCCGTCGCTAGAAATAATTTCATTCGTATTTGTGTTTTAATCACAACAATATAGGCTGTCTACCCTGAGTTATGGCCCGTATTTTGACAGTATTTTACGGAGGGCTAAGTGTGCATGGAGGCCGTTTAAGGTATGAAGAAATTGTCTAAATGTAAAAGTCATGTGATTTCCTGAAAGAGGAGAACCTAAGCTTTAATTTGGATATAAATTTGTCGGCCTCCCTTAAAAACTTTTAAAGTTATACCCGTCGCTAGAAATAATTTCATTCGTATTTGTGTTTTAATCACAACAATATAGGCTGTCTACCCTGAGTTATGGCCCGTATTTTGACAGTATTTTACGGAGGGATAAGTGTGCATGGAGGCCGTTTAAGGTATGAAGAAATTGTCTAAATGTAAAAGTCATGTGATTTCCTGAAAGAGGAGAACCTAAGCTTTAATTTGGATATAAATTTGTCGGCCTCCTTAAAAACTTTTAAAGTTATACCCGTCGCTAGAAATAATTTCATTCGTATTTGTGTTTTAATCACAACAATATAGGCTGTCTACCCTGAGTTATGGCCCGTATTTTGACAGTATTTTACGGAGGGCTAAGTGTGCATGGAGGCCGTTTAAGGTATGAAGAAATTGTCTAAATGTAAAAGTCATGTGATTTCCTGAAAGAGTAGAACCTAAGCTTTAATTTGGATATAAATTTGTCGGCCTCCCTTAAAAACTTTTAAAGTTATACCCGTCGCTAGAAATAATTTCATTCGTATTTGTGTTTTAATCACAACAATATAGGCTGTCTACCCTGAGTTATGGCCCGTATTTTGACAGTATTTTACGGAGGGATAAGTGTGCATGGAGGCCGTTTAAGGTATGAAGAAATTGTCTAAATGTAAAAGTCATGTGATTTCCTGAAAGAGGAGAACCTAAGCTTTAATTTGGATATAAATTTGTCGGCCTCCCTTAAAAAACTTTTAAAGTTATACCCGTCGCTAGAAATAATTTCATTCGTATTTGTGTTTTAATCACAACAATATAGGCTGTCTACCCTGAGTTATGGCCCGTATTTTGACAGTATTTTACGGAGGGCTAAGTGTGCATGGAGGCCGTTTAAGGTATGAAGAAATTGTCTAAATGTAAAAGTCATGTGATTTCCTGAAAGAGAGAACCTAAGCTTTAATTTGGATATAAATTTGTCAGCCTCCCTTAAAACTTTTAAAGTTATACCCGTCGCTAGAAATAATTTCATTCGTATTTGTGTTTTAATCACAACAATATAGGCTGTCTACCCTGAGTTATGGCCCGTATTTTGACAGTATTTTACGGAGGGCTAAGTGTGCATGGAGGCCGTTTAAGGTATGAAGAAATTGTCTAAATTAAAAAGTCATGTGATTTCCTGAAGAGGAGAACCTAAGCTTTAATTTGGATATAAATTTGTCGGCCTCCTTTAAAACTTTTAAAGTTATACCCGTCGCTAGAAATAATTTCATTCGTATTTGTGTTTTAATCACAACAATATAGGCTGTCTACCCTGAGTTATGGCCCGTATTTTGACAGTATTTTACGGAGGGCTAAGTGTGCATGGAGGCCGTTTAAGGTATGAAGAAATTGTCTAAATGTAAAAGTCATGTGATTTCCTGAAAGAGGAGAACCTAAGCTTTAATTTGGATATAAATTTGTCGGCCTCCGTTAAAAACTTTTAAAGTTATACCCGTCGCTAGAAATAATTTCATTCGTATTTGTGTTTTAATCACAACAATATAGGCTGTCTACCCTGAGTTATGGCCCGTATTTTGACAGTATTTTACGGAGGGCTAAGTGTGCATGGAGGCCGTTTAAGGTATGAAGAAATTGTCTAAATGTAAAAGTCATGTGATTTCCTGAAAGAGGAGAACCTAAGCTTTAATTTGGATATAAATTTGTCAGCCTCTCTTAAAAACTTTTAAAGTTATACCCGTCGCTAGAAATAATTTCATTCGTATTTGTGTTTTAATCACAACAATATAGGCTGTCTACCCTGAGTTATGGCCCGTATTTTGACAGTATTTTACGGAGGGCTAAGTGTGCATGGAGGCCGTTTAAGGTATGAAGAAATTGTCTTAAAGTAAAAGTCATTTGATTTCCTGAACTAGGAGAACCTAAGCTTTAATTTGGATATAAATTTGTCGGCCTCCTTAAAAACTTTTAAAGTTATACCCGTCGCTAGAAATAATTTCATTCGTATTTGTGTTTTAATTACAACAATATAGGCTGTCTACCCTGAGTTATGGCCCGTATTTTGACAGTATTTTACGGAGGGATAAGTGTGCATGGAGGCCGTTTAAGGTATGAAGAAATTGTCTAAATGTAAAAGTCATGTGATTTCCTGAAAGGAGAACCTAAGCTTTAATTTGGATATAAATTTGTCGGCCTCCTTAAAAACTTTTAAAGTTATACCCGTCGCTAGAAATAATTTCATTCGTATTTGTGTTTTAATCACAACAATATAGGCTGTCTACCCTGAGTTATGGCCCGTATTTTGACAGTATTTTACGGAGGGCTAAGTGTGCATGGAGGCCGTTTAAGGTATGAAGAAATTGTCTAAATGTAAAAGTCATGTGATTTCCTGAAAAGGAGAACCTAAGCTTTAATTTGGATATAAATTTGTCGGCCTCCTTAAAAACTTTTAAAGTTATACCCGTCGCTAGAAATAATTTCATTCGTATTTGTGTTTTAATCACAACAATATAGGCTGTCTACCCTGAGTTATGGCCCGTATTTTGACAGTATTTTACGGAGGGCTAAGTGTGCATGGAGGCCGTTTAAGGTATGAAGAAAGTGTCTAACTGTAAAGTCATGTGATTTCCTGAAAGGGAGAACCTAAGCTTTAATTTGGATATAAATTTGTCGGCCTCATAAAAACTTTTAAAGTTATACCCGTCGCTAGAAATAATTTCATTCGTATTTGTGTTTTAATCACAACAATATAGGCTGTCTACCTGAGTTATGGCCCGTATTTTGACAGTATTTTACGGAGGGCTAAGTGTGCATGGAGGCCGTTTAAGGTATGAAGAAATTGTCTAAATGTAAAAGTCATGTGATTTCCTGAAAGAGGAGAACCTAAGCTTTAATTTGGATATAAATTTGTCGGCCTGCCTTAAAAATTTTAAAGTTATACCCGTCGCTAGAAATAATTTCATTCGTATTTGTGTTTTAATCACAACAATATAGGCTGTCTACCCTGAGTTATGGCCCGTATTTTGACAGTATTTTACGGAGGGCTAAGTGTGCATGGAGGCCGTTTAAGGTATGAAGAAATTGTCTTAATGTAAAAGTCATGTGATTTCCTGAAATAGGAGAACATAAGCTTTAATTTGGATATAAATTTGTCAGCCTCTCTTAAAAACTTTTAAAGTTATACCCGTCGCTAGAAATAATTTCATTCGTATTTGTGTTTTAATCACAACAATATAGGCTGTCTACCCTGAGTTATGGCCCGTATTTTGACAGTATTTTACGGAGGGCTAAGTGTGCATGGAGGCCGTTTAAGGTATGAAGAAATTGTCTAAATGTAAAAGTCATGTGATTTCCTGAAAGAGGAGAACCTAAGCTTTAATTTGGATATAAATTTGTCGGCCTTCCTTAAAAACTTTTAAAGTTATACCCGTCGCTAGAAATAATTTCATTCGTATTTGTGTTTTAATCACAACAATATAGGCTGTCTACCCTGAGTTATGGCCCGTATTTTGACAGTATTTTACGGAGGGCTAAGTGTGCATGGAGGCCGTTTAAGGTATGAAGAAATTGTCTAAATGTAAAAGTCATGTGATTTCCTGAAAGAGGAGAACCTAAGCTTTAATTTGGATATAAATTTGTCGGCCTCAAATAAAAACTTTTAAAGTTATACCCGTCGCTAGAAATAATTTCATTCGTATTTGTGTTTTAATCACAACAATATAGGCTGTCTACCCTGAGTTATGGCCCGTATTTTGACAGTATTTTACGGAGGGATAAGTGTGCATGGAGGCCGTTTAAGGTATGAAGAAATTGTCTAAATGTAAAAGTCATGTGATTTCCTGAAAGAGGAGAACCTAAGCTTTAATTTGGATATAAATTTGTCGGCCTCTCTTAAAAACTTTTAAAGTTATACCCGTCGCTAGAAATAATTTCATTCGTATTTGTGTTTTAATCACAACAATATAGGCTGTCTACCCTGAGTTATGGCCCGTATTTTGACAGTATTTTACGGAGGGCTAAGTGTGCATGGAGGCCGTTTAAGGTATGAAGAAATTGTCTAAATGTAAAAGTCATGTGATTTCCTGAAAGAGGAGAACCTAAGCTTTAATTTGGATATAAATTTGTCGGCCTCCTTAAAACTTTTAAAGTTATACCCGTCGCTAGAAATAATTTCATTCGTATTTGTGTTTTAATCACAACAATATAGGCTGTCTACCCTGAGTTATGGCCCGTATTTTGACAGTATTTTACGGAGGGCTAAGTGTGCATGGAGGCCGTTTAAGGTATGAAGAAATTGTCTAAATGTAAAAGTCATGTGATTTCCTGAAAGAGGAGAACCTAAGCTTTAATTTGGATATAAATTTGTCGGCCTTCCTTAAAAACTTTTAAAGTTATACCCGTCGCTAGAAATAATTTCATTCGTATTTGTGTTTTAATCACAACAATATAGGCTGTCTACCCTGAGTTATGGCCCGTATTTTGACAGTATTTTACGGAGGGCTAAGTGTGCATGGAGGCCGTTTAAGGTATGAAGAAATTGTCTAATGTAAAAAGTCATGTGATTTCCTGAAGAGGAGAACCTAAGCTTTAATTTGGATATAAATTTGTCAGGCCTCCTTAAAACTTTTAAAAGTTATACCCGTCGCTAGAAATAATTTCATTCGTATTTGTGTTTTAATCACAACAATATAGGCTGTCTACCCTGAGTTATGGCCCGTATTTTGACAGTATTTTACGGAGGGCTAAGTGTGCATGGAGGCCGTTTAAGGTATGAAGAAATTGTCTTAATGTAAAAGTCATGTGATTTCCTGAAGAGGAGAACCTAAGCTTTAATTTGGATATAAATTTGTCGGCCTCCCATAAAAAACTTTTAAAGTTATACCCGTCGCTAGAAATAATTTCATTCGTATTTGTGTTTTAATCACAACAATATAGGCTGTCTACCCTGAGTTATGGCCCGTATTTTGACAGTATTTTACGGAGGCGTCAGTGTGCATGGAGGCCGTTTAAGGTATGAAGAAATTGTATAACTGTAAAAGTCATGTGATTTCCTGAAAGGAGAACCTAAGCTTTAATTTGGATATAAATTTGTCAGCCTCCTTAAAACTTTTAAAGTTATACCCGTCGCTAGAAATAATTTCATTCGTATTTGTGTTTTAATCACAACAATATAGGCTGTCTACCCTGAGTTATGGCCCGTATTTTGACAGTATTTTACGGAGGGCTAAGTGTGCATGGAGGCCGTTTAAGGTATGAAGAAATTGTCTAAATGTAAAAGTCATGTGATTTCCTGAAAGAGGAGAACCTAAGCTTTAATTTGGATATAAATTTGTCGGCCTCATAAAACTTTTAAAGTTATACCCGTCGCTAGAAATAATTTCATTCGTATTTGTGTTTTAATCACAACAATATAGGCTGTCTACCCTGAGTTATGGCCCGTATTTTGACAGTATTTTACGGAGGGCTAAGTGTGCATGGAGGCCGTTTAAGGTATGAAGAAATTGTCTAAATGTAAAAGTCATGTGATTTCCTGAAAGAGGAGAACCTAAGCTTTAATTTGGATATAAATTTGTCGCCTCCCTTAAAAACTTTTAAAGTTATACCCGTCGCTAGAAATAATTTCATTCGTATTTGTGTTTTAATCACAACAATATAGGCTGTCTACCCTGAGTTATGGCCCGTATTTTGACAGTATTTTACGGAGGGATAAGTGTGCATGGAGGCCGTTTAAGGTATGAAGAAATTGTCTAAATGTAAAAGTCATGTGATTTCCTGAAAGAGGAGAACCTAAGCTTTAATTTGGATATAAATTTGTCGGCCTCCCTTAAAAACTTTTAAAGTTATACCCGTCGCTAGAAATAATTTCATTCGTATTTGTGTTTTAATCACAACAATATAGGCTGTCTACCCTGAGTTATGGCCCGTATTTTGACAGTATTTTACGGAGGGCTAAGTGTGCATGGAGGCCGTTTAAGGTATGAAGAAATTGTCTAAGATAAAATTTCATGTGATTTCCTGAAAGAGGAGAACCTAAGCTTTAATTTGGATATAAATTTGTCGGCCTTCCTTAAAAACTTTTAAAGTTATACCCGTCGCTAGAAATAATTTCATTCGTATTTGTGTTTTAATCACAACAATATAGGCTGTCTACCCTGAGTTATGGCCCGTATTTGGCAGCATTTTACGGAGGGCTAAGTGTGCATGGA
>JAQQFT010000023.1:4911491-4945736 GCA_029582265.1 Zoroaster sp. YZ-2022
ATATTCGGAAAACTCTTTTTTGCTGCTCAGCAAGGCGGAAAAAAACAACTGATGGCGGCGACCTCAATGAACTTGCTGCTGTCTTTTTCCCCCCCCCGCCGAAACAACATTGAAATGAGGGGTTGCTTGCTCTTTTTCTCCCCTATTCCCGGCAGGAAGCCGATCCCTCACTTTTCTAAAACCCTTATGTGCCCCGCGCGTCTGGGTTCTCCACCCCGGGCCTCTTCGGGGCCCTGCGCGCCCTGCTGGCCCCCGGGGGGGTGCCTTTATTTTTGGGGGGGTTTCCCCCTTTTCCCTGCATAAAAAATAGGATGGGGGGGGTTTTTGCTCATTGGGCCCGAAAATGCGCTTCCGCTCGGTCGGGGGCCGGCGCGGCGGCAGCGCGACCACCTATAAGGGGAATTGACCCCCGCGCCCAAAATGCTTCGGGTTTCCCGGGTCATAACCCCCGGGCGGCCCTTTTTCCGTCTGGGGGGGGTTGTCTTTTGGGTTGCCCCTATTTTTTCCCCATAGTGGGAAATTTGGTTTTTTTCGTGTTAGATTATCAATTTTTCCCCCGACTCACGGATTTTTGGCTTTCGTGGGCCCTTTCCTCCCACCCACAAAATGGGCTGGGCTGTTTATCAGGGGAGGGTGGGAGTGGGGGCTGGGATTTTTTACGTTTGGGGGGAACAAGGTTCCCCAAAACCCCCATTGTATTTTACTCCTGTTTTAAAATTAAAAAAAAATGTCACAATTTTTATTTCTTTGTTTTTTTTGGGAAAGTGATTGGTTGGGTGACAACAGTTAAGTATGGCTGGTGGGATGAGACCAATGATGGTAGACGTTAACCAACCCCACTGCCCCCCCTAAAATCCTCAAATCTTTTAGTAAAGCAAACAAATGAAAACCCCTTTGGGTAGAGACCTGCACCAGTGTTCAATTTGGGATACGGCCCCTCGGGGGACCCCCCCCTCCAGCGGGCAAAACGTTCCACTAAAACCTGACCTTTTACCCTGGATGTGCATTACCAGGGAAAAACTGCCAAAACCTCAATCCTCAAATCCTTCCCTTTAAACTTGCGTAACCTCAATCCCGGGGGAAAGGGTTTGGGGGTTTAAAACCTAACCCCCTAGCCAAAAACCCCCAGGTACCTTTCAACCTTTAATCCCCCGAAATGTGTTTGTGCAAAACTCCCCCTCAATCCTTTATAGTCCTCCACTTCAAACCATCCCCCCCAATCCTCCACCCCTCAATTGGTGTTTTAAAAACGTGCCTCATTCTCCAAAATCCTCAAATTCCGGGGGATAAGGGGAGTTAGGAATTTGGGGTATCAAATGGTATCAAATGCAAAAAACAAGTACATGGGGCCCTAAAACCCCAATCCCCCAGAATCTTTTTTTGGACAGAAATTTACAATGACCCTTCCCCTTTCATTCATTAAATTGTCACCCCTCAATCCCCCAATACCCAAAAAACCCCATTTGCCTCAATCCCTTAAAACCCTTCAGTTCCAAAAATTTGGAGGATTTGGGAAAGGTTTTTAAAAAAATGTCTTATATCTGAATTTGGTGTGCCAGTTAACTGGTTTTTGTAAAAATCCCCCAAGAACAATGCAGAACCTGGCAAGGTTCCAGAAGCATTTTGGGTTTTCCCGTGTTCAGATATATCCAGGGTCAACATTAACTCAACAAAAAAATATCGTCGATCAAGGGGGCAGGGAATCGGGGGGTTTTTAACTCTGGACAAAAAAATCCCATGATTGGGTTATTACCGTTCTGCCTTTAAATAGCCAATTCCAGGCGATTATTCATTTAAACTGGCCCATTCTTTCCTTTAAACCCTCTCTATTGGATTTTAAAATAAATAATAACGTTTTTGGGCCTTTGAAAGATACAAGCCTTTACTTTTTAATTCCAGGTCAAGCCAATATCTCAAAAATTTTCTCGGCTCTGGGGTATCAGCCCTGAGCTCAGCCCTCAAGCTTTTCAACCAAATATCAACCTCTACCCTCAAAATTTTTGGGATTTGAAATGGGTGCCCAAATTTGCTAAAATTTAAAAACTTTCCCAAATTTTTCCCTACAAATTCATGAAAATACAGGGAAATGGGGTGTCCAAAATTTAAACATTTCCCAAAGCCCCCAAACCCCCCCTTAACACTATCCCCCTCACAGGTCATTTATCCATTTCCCAGATGCCCCGGGAAGGCTTTCACGTTCCCTAACTCGCCCCCGGGGAATGACGAAACTCTCCCCCTTTCCCCATTTCATCATTGCCCGGTTCAAACGGGTTCCCTCGTGAATGCGCGGGCAGGGACTTGGGTGTGGTCCAGGGGGCGGGAAGGGTATGGAGGGGTCGTTACCCTTCTGGTTTGGGAAATTCCTTGACCCCAGCGAAAACTAAAGGCCTCTTGCTAACAAATTTTCTGGGCAAAAACCAGTTGGGTGCGTTTGGCCTGATGCCTTTTTTTTTGGTGCCTTTTGAAAGTTGCTGAACAGGTCAAAACAGTCAACTCCTGTTTGAATTTGACCCAAATGTGCACACAGGGGCAGACTTTTTTATTTTTGCCCCCCTAAAATCCCGACAATGCATCAAAAGGGTCGCTCAGATTTTAAATGATTTTACACTGGTTTACTTTTTACTTTTGGGTGCTAGAAAACCCCCGGGTATGTCAACTTTTTGACTATTTTGTTGTGTAGTGGGGGTAAACTTAACATGGTCGTGCTATCCGGTCCCGCCCCACCGAAACTTTTTTAAATTTCCCATTTTGGGTTCTTTCCCCAAACACTTCAAAATCATAAACTTTTCCACAAACAGAATCTAAATTTTTTTTTTAAAAAAATAAAAAACTTGGATAATGATTTAAAAACCTGCCTTTTCCCGGGTTTTTGTTTGATGTCTATCTTTTTGTTTTAGTTACCGCCTCCCCGTATCCGGGTTGGTTTTTGTCCTTTTTTCCCGGTTTTGGTTTCGATTTTGGCCCCATAATTATTTTTGTTGGAGGGGAATGGACCGAAGTTTTTTTAATATACGGCAGGCAGGTATTTTAATGGGTCCTTTTTTGGGATTTAAAAAAAACGAAAACTCGGGGTTTTTTTCTTTTTTAAAATTCTATAATTTCCTGCGGGTTCTGTTTTAAATTCAAAAATTTTTAAACCTCAGTCTAAGCCCTTTAGGAGTTTAAGTCAGTCTTAAATCAAAAGCGATTTGGGATTAAAAATGAAACTTTAAAATCCCAAAATATTGGATGGGCCCTAATATAATTTCTTTTTCCTGGTTCTCCCCCTTTGATCTTATCGTTTTTTCCCAAATTTTTCCCCAAACCAACCCCCCCCCCAAATCTTCCTAACTCCTGCCCCCAACCCCCCTGTCCTTCCCCCCTGGCCCCTTCCCCCTTTGAATCCCTAACCCCCCTGGCCCCTTTGCAACCTAATCCCTTCTAACCCCCTACCCCAACCAACCAATTTTCCCTAACCCCTGGGCCCCACTTGTTTTCCCAAACCGATCTTCCCCTAACCCAGGCCCCCTTGCCCCCCAACCCTAAAATCCCCCAAAACCCTTCAGTGTAAGCAACCGTTTACTTTTAACATGTATCACGTTTTTTCTAATCTTGATACTTTAAATGGGGGCCCCTCCCCCACCTGGACCAAAAAACATTTCACTGACCCCCCACCTTTCAACACTACAACAACATGGTTTACCCCCAGGAGGAAGGATGGGAAGGCCTTTAACCTCAATCCTCCCTTTTTCCCCGTTCAAATAACCAATTAAAACCTCCCAAAACCCCAAAAAATCATCCCCCTTTTAATCTTTCAAATCCTTACCCGCAATTTCCGGGATCCTTCAAAATCCTTTAAATAAAAGGGTTTTGGAGGATTTAGAAAAATTCAGGGGTAAAAACTTTTTCAAATTTTTTTGAGGCAATTTGTTCATATTTTGAAATCTTGGGAAAAGGGCCGTTTCACCAGCCTTTGGAACCCAAAGGCCAAAATTTTCCCCTGCCTCGCCCTTTTAATAGCTCGCCCCTGGGCTGGCCTCAGAAGCAGGTTTGTTCATTGTTTTTTTGGGTTGGACTCACTAAATTAGGAGGAGGTAGCCTGGGGCCTGGCCCTAAAAACTTGGTTCCTGACTTTGGCCCTCCCCCCTTTTAAAAGGGTTGGTTTATATTCAACAGGGCATTTTTCCCCTGGGGCTGTGTCATAACCGGGGGTAAACTGTCAGTCAATCACTAAAAAATAACTTGAGTCAGACTCATCTGGGGCTTTTATCCCCCCTCCCTTTTTTTTAAAAAGGGGGGATACCTTTTTTAACAAAGGGGGCAGTATCGTCGATCAACAGGCATGGGAAACAGTCTGTTTTGATTGAAAAATAATCCCCCTGATAGGTCATATTCCTTTTCTCCCAAAAAGACCGTAATTTTTGTCATGCCATCTTTAAAATAAAACCCCTTCCCTGCCCTGTTTTCTCTCATTTTTGACGTACCCCCAAAAATTAAAACAACGATGGCCCCGTGTTTTTTCTTTTTATTATTGTTTAATTTCACCTTCATGTCTTTTTAAATAAAAATTTTTCCTTTAAAAAATTTTTTTCCCCTTTTTTTTTTTTTTCTTATAAATTCCGTGCCTACAGTCTGGTGTCTGGTGTCGTTGGTTTGGGGCATCGGGCTCAAGTTCTGGGGTTTTCAGAAAGCGGTTCAATCCCCCCCAGTCTCGTCTTTTGTCCTAAAAAAACACTACCAAATTGCTTTTTTTCCTTTGGATGGGACTTCCATGGCCTGTAATAATTAAAAATCGTAAAGCCCAGCATTTCTTGGGTCCATGGGCGACGGTTTGGTGCATCGTTTGTGTTCCCGATGTAATCCTCAAATTTGGGGTTTATCAACACACCATGGTGTTTGTCCTTCAAACACTACCCTTCTTTCTCCCCCCAGGGGTAAAAGGGTACCTTTTGCCTGTGGGGGCAGAGTTGGTTTTGTTTGATTAGCCCCTGTATTTCGCTGAAAAATCATTGGCTGTATCTCCCAGGGGCAGATGGTTTCAGGAAGATTTATGGCCGTGAGCACGGTAATAAATAATGCGCCGGCACCAGTTTGGGGGATCGTGCGCTATTTTCCAAAAATTTTATTTGTGGATGGTGGGGGGGCCCCTGTTTTTGTTCATAAAATGCCTTTGGGGGTTTCCCACACACAATTAAAAGGTTTTCTTTTGGGGAAACCTTTGGTTTTTTCAAAAATTAAAAAAATATTTTTTTTGAAAACTATTTTTTTTTAAAAAAAAATTCTGTGAAATTCCCAATGAACTATCATAGCTCTAATGTTATATTTTGACGAAATTCCGGGGCATCATTGGAAATTTTTTTCCTAGAATGTGTTGGGTAAATCTTCTGTTTCTCTCTATGCGGGCCTTTGTGGTGGAACAGGGGGTGTGCTTTTTTTAATATGTTTTTGGCCCGGGTCAAAAACTTGGGATCCCCGGGTACCCCTTTTAATTTCATTGTCATTTTTTTTTAAAAACCCTCCCACATGGGGGCCACTCGATCCCAAAAATTTTCCCCGGCCCAAATAAAATTACAAGCCCCTGTCCTTTCAAGTTTTTACAAAAAACCTGTGTCCCCCCCAAAGGTTTTTTGTATGGGTTATCGGGAAATAACTTTTTGCTCGGGGAAATGGGGCCCCATTTAAATTAATTTGAAAACATTTTTTAAAAAAATTATTAAAATTTTTAAAAATTTTAAAAACAAATTAAAATTGGCACCCTTGCCCCCTTTTTAGGTCTGTGCAGACATAAAATGCACTACATAAAAACATGCACTAATCAACCTCAAACAATGGGAAACGTGTATCCTGAATAGTTGGGGGAAAGTGTGGAAACCATCTAAAAACTACAAAGGCGTTTCGTGAATTTGAATCTCTTCGACAAAATAAAAATTTTAAAAATGTAACCATTCATTTTGGGCCGTTCTGTTACCCTCAAATGTTAAATCCCCATTTTTAAAAGTCTTTTCAATGGAAAAAATGGAACCAAAATGGAACCGGGTTTACGGTTTCGGTCGGGCCTCCGCCCCCCAGTGGAACCACATCCCCAAACTCATTTTTCTATACTCTCCTCAAAAAACATCCCTTTAAATTAATTTCATACTCGTTGTTGGTCATTCTTTCTTATTCTCCGGAAAAAATTATCAACTTAAAAATTGGTATTCATATCGTTGTTGGTCATTTTTTGTACTCGTACTCGTGCTCATGAAAAAGGCGCTCAAATATGTTAAAAATTCCCCTTTTTTTAAATTTCTTGTCTCTCTCATACTCATGAAAAATATACACAACAGAAAATTGGTATTCATTTTTTATACATTTCTTTCTCGTACTCGTGCTCGAAAAAAACGACTAAAATATAGTATAGTATTCATACTCGTTGTTGGTACATTTTCCTCGTCTCATCTTGAAAAAAATATGACTACAACCTTTGAATTAAATTTCATACTCTTAGTACATTTCTTGTCTCATGCTCTCCAAACTTAGGTTAGAGCTTTAATATATTTCTCATATTTGAGAATTTTTTTGCTCTCTCTGAAAAATCCCCTAAATCTTCCATTGATAAGTATTTGTTTTGTTCCGTAAACGGGCATGGGGTCTCCGCGAAACCCCGGGGGGTGAACCAGTTTCGAGAGATAGTAAGTTCCTTGTCCGACGTTTCGAACTGGATAATCCGTGGGGAGGCGGGTTTTTTCTTGTGGACAAATTTTCCTTTAACAATCAGGGGGTTTTAGCCAAATTTTTATATTGATCCGGGCCCATATCTCAAAATGCCCAAAATAAAAACAAAAAAGGGTGTTTTTCAACTTAAATCTGATTTTGGGGAGGATAACGTTGCAATCAGAATCTCTGATTTTATTTCCAATAATGTTTCCTTTCTGTACTATGGACATTTTGTAGTACATACTTTTTTCATTCACTGTCATCAACGAACTGCACTTACAAATTATGATTTGGGTTTCAAATTTTGCCAGTGTTTGGTTTAAGGGCCCCCAAAATATTTCTCCTGTGGCTGGTCTCTGCGTGTCCCTCAGAACCGGGGTCACCATTTTAGTTTACTTTTTTGCTTTAAACGTGTCGTGTCTTGCTGGATCGATGGGAAATTCTTTTGTGTTTTAAACGACTTTTCCATAGGGGTATGAACTTCCCGATTTGTGGGCCTCTCTTAGCCCCCATATTTTGTATATAAAATTTTGGGTTTCCCTGTGTATACATGTACAATTTTTTCCCTGGAAAAAAAGATTAGAAAAAGGGGGAACTAATTGAGTTTTTTAAAAAAACAAACTCAGGGTGTTCAGTGGCATCATATGTGATGACGTCATCCCAAAGTTTTTAAAAAAACAATTTTAGTTCGGAGATTGGGTTTCTTTATTTAAAAAAAAATTAATGTTATCGAAACTTTTCCGGTTCACCCCTTTTTTAAATTTTTTAAACCCGTAATTTCCCGGTTCAATCATGTGACTCATTCCTTACAAATCTTTCCTCTAAAAAATTTTCAATTCCATCTAATTTTTTCTTGAATACAAAAAGTGTTTTTTTAAACGACGTCCCAAATATATTTTGAAAAAGCAGACCCCATTAACATATATACCCAAAATTTATTTCAATCCTTTTAATTTGGTCAATTTATAAAAATGAATTTCCCAGTTTGGACCTAGAAAGGTTCAATAAGGTCATTTTTTTATCTAGACCCTCCATGTTCTGTATGTTTGGGAAGGGAATCAAGATATTATCTATTGGTTCACGAGATATAAAAAAATTTTTTTTAATTATAATTAATTACGTAATAATTCTTTGATGACCCCCCTGACGTCAAACGTTACCTGGAACATATTTAAATCTAACTATTTGTTGTTTGGGTTCTTTGAACCCCCAAACTATGTTTTTTAAAATATATTTACAATTATTAAATCCTTTTTCATTTTTAAGGGCCCCTACGTTTTTTAAAAATCTGAAAGAAAAATGGTGAACATATATTGGATTATTATATTCTAATTAGATCTGTTGTGCAGGTGATGTAATACAGTTTATCATTTTTTCACTTTTGCCTGTTGTAAAGGCCGTTCACACGCGGAATGGGCTGTGTTTATTAAAAGTACATATACTTCGAATGTTGTTCCAAATTTCCCCGTGTTCGCCCAAAAGGGAGAGGAAATTGGGGTCATGTCTGTAAAAATGTGACATATTTAAAAGTCTTTAAGATGATGCAAAGATTGTGAAAATATCTTCTGGGTTCATAAATATGATTTTTTTAAATATTCAATTTCGGTTTCGACCGGGAAAGGGAATCGGTTTGGGGCCCGTCTTTGTACGAACAACCCAAAAATTTAAAAGATCTAAACATGGTGAAAAATTGGAAACTATCGTTTGTGGTTCATGAAAATAATTTTTGAAAATATTAAACTGGTTTTTAAATTTTAAAAATTTTATTTGGTGTAATTTGATTCTGATGACCTCACTATGACGTCAAAACCCCAAAATACAACTCATTTGATCTAACTATTTTAAGTTTTAAGGGTTCTGTTGCCCCCAAACTATTTTTTTCCCTGGATATGTTTAAGAAGAAGAAGGGGAAAAAAAAAGAAAAAAAAAACGAACAATAACAAATGTTCGCTAAACACCTAAAAACCAATCTTTCCCATACTTTTCTGTTGTTGCATTGTGTTAAAGGGGGTGTCTTGAAATACCTGTAAGGGTGGTTAATACGTACGATTTTCCAGTAATAATAAGCTGAAGGTTGTTTGCCCGGTTTGTGAATAGATTTCCCCTGTTAAATCCCCTAAAAATTTACGGGACTGTTACTAATTTTTGCTGATTTTCACTAATATACTACTAAAAAATTTTTAGGAACACCGAATAACCCCAGTTAAAAAAAGACCATTTATTTCAGTAAAACAATTTTTCCCCAAAATTGATGAGTTAACAAAATTTAACATGTGGAGATTGAAGACCTTGTGTCAATATTGCTTAAACATCTTACCCAATTTTGATCTAAAACCGGTGTTCAAATTTTTTTTGAAATTATTATAAGTCGATAAAGAATTCAAATGGTATGATACAACAATCACAGATTAATTTTCATGAACTTTTTAATTTTTAAAAGAGATATATTTTTTTTGAAAAAAATCGATCTCGATAATGACATCTGTTTGATATTTTTCTTTTTTCCCCCGGGACGATCGACATACTGATCGAAACGTTGAAGAACCCCCAGTTTTTTTAAAAAATTACTCTTTGAAATTTCACGGTGTCCCCCCAATTAGTCTTCTTATGTTTCTTTTGTTCCCCAGACGGCCATCTCGGTATTTTGGGTTTCCCCAAAAACCCCTTGGGGAAACTTTGGGGCTTTCTCTCACCATTGGCTCTAAAACTCAAATGACATCGAATCAGTCAAACAATTTGTTTTTGACAACTCGGGTCCTTTGCTGTTTTTTTTTTAAACCCCTTCTGTGACGGGGGTAAAAATGTTGATATACTTGAAAATATCAGTGCATTAAAAGTCAAAATTAAAAAACCTTACGTGCATAAGAAATTTACGAAAAATGTCAGTAAAACCAGTCTTCTTCTTCTTCTTCTTCTTCTTCTTCCTTTTCTTCTTCTTCTTCTTCCCTTTTCCTTTTTCTTCTTCTTTTTTTTTTTTTTCCTTCTTCTTCTTCTTCTTCTTCTTCTTCTTCTTCTTCTTCTTCTTCTTCTTCTTTTCTTCTTCTTCTTCTTCTTCTTCTTCTTCTTCTTCTTCTTTTTCCCTTCTTCTTCTTCTTTTCTTCTTCTTCTTCTTCTTCTTCTTCTTCTTCTTCTTCTTCTTCTTCTTCTTCTTCTTCTTCTTCTTCTTCTTCTTCTTCTTTTCTTCTTCTTCTTCTTCTTCTTCTTCTTCTTCTTCCTTCTTCTTCTTCTTCTTCTTCTTCTTCTTCTTCTTCTTCTTCTTCTTCTTCTTCTTCTTCTTCTCCTCCTCCTCCTCGAGTTGTGGAAAATTTTGGCCTTCTTCTGCCCAAACCGGAGTCAAGTTTAATTTTAAAAATTTCTCAACAAACAACGGTAAATTGCTTTTTTCCCCTTGTTAGATTGTTTTGTGAAAATATTTAAAAAACATCCCCCAATTTGTTTATTTCCCTTAAACCGAGTCAAGTTTTTTTAAAAATTTAAACAACCCCAAAGGGGTAAATTCGGTTTTTTGCACCATTGTACAGATTTTTTGTCAAAAATTTTTAAAACATGCCCCCAATTTGACCTTTCCCTTCCAAACCGGAAGTAAAAGTTTAATAAAAAACTATCTTTCCCCAACAACCACAAAGGAAAATTCAAATTTTTTGTCCATTGTACAGTTTGGGGTGAAAAAAATTTTAAAAAAATTTAAATTTGACCTTACATCCTGTAAACCGAGTCAAATTTAATATTTAAAATCATATAACAACAACCACAAGTGTAAATTAAAATTTTTTTTCATTTATAGATTGGTGAAAAAATTTTAAAGGTAAATTTTAAAACCTTAAATTTTTCCTGTCAAACCGAGTAAAAGTTTAATATTTAAAAAAATCATCTCAACAACCAGGTAAATTCAAATTTGTATCCCAAACAGATCGTTAATTGTCAAAAATTTACAAAAAGATGCCCCCCAATTTTGACCTTCTTTTCCCCCAAACCGGAGTCAATTTAATATTTAACTAGATAAAAGTTTTTTACAACAAAACAATTTCAGTTGAAGTTAAAATGGTTACGTCTAATTCGAAGTGTTGGAGGGAAATTTTAACGTAAAATATTTTAAAAAAAATAAATTTGCCTTACTTCTGTCAAAGGGAGTCAAAGTTTAATTTAAAAGATCATATCTCAAAACCCCAAAATAAATTAAACATGTTTGCACCATTTCAGATCGTTTTTCAAAAAAATATTTAACAAGTTAAATTTGCTTACCCCCCCAAAACCCAAGTTTTTTCAGAAAAACCAAATCTCTAATTGGGTGTTCAGGCCCCCAAAACACCTTTGTTTTGTACTGTTTTTTTTTAAATTTTTTTTACTTCTTCTCTGGCGTCTGTCCTAAAAAAGGCATCCTTGAAAATTTACACTTCAAACCAAAAAAGAAATGTGAAACCGTTCCTGTGATGTCATATTTTTCATCGGTTAATTACCAAATCTTTTTTTTTAAATAAAATTTAAAAAATTTTGTTACGTTAGGGAAAAATAAATTTTATACCCCCACCCCAATAAAAAACTCCCTATCTTTTTTAATGGGTTAAATACAATCACATCGACGTGTTTGCGGCGTGTGGGGTTATGGGACAATTTTTAGTGTTGGTTAAAAAAAGGTCTTCGATTTCCTGAAAAATTAAAACCTTCTTGAATTTTGGGGTTTTAAAAAATTTCCCTTTTTTCCCTTTTTTAAAAGAAAGCCATTTTAAACGTCTTTTGGGGGCATTCGTCGTTGCTTGTCCTGTTTAACTAACGGTAACTTAGTTACGTCGTGGGGGTACGTAACTCTTTTAAAATGGCCCCTTTTCAAAATATAAACAGATGCCCCAAAAATGTATTTAGAATATAAATAAGGATGGAAAATTCAGTTTTGGTTTTGGCAATTTTTAAAAAACTTTATCCATATTTTGAAATTTTTTTTTTCTAAAAATCTTGTTTTTGCAAAATAAATAATACCTGTGTTTGTTCCCTTCCCAGATAAAAATCAACACTGGAAATTTTTCGGAAAAAATACTATTAGTACAAACATTTTGGTCCTCTCCTGACCTCTCAAAATCACATGAAACTATAATTATGAGTATATGAGACTCGGCAATTTCTAAATCCCTTTTCTTTTGATGCCCTTTCGTGCGAAACTTTTCTTTAATTTTTAAAATTGTAAAGAATAATTGTTTTTTTGGCAAACCAATGCCCTTTTCAATTTAATGGTCCCTATTAAGTTACTATTTTCCCCATTCATAAATTAAAACTTTCAATTTTTTCAAATACTTTTTCTTTGTCCATGTCTTTAAAACCCTTTCCCTATTATTTTTGATTTCCCGGGACATATAATTTTTTTCACAAAAATTTGAACTTCTCAAAATTTCTCTTTTGATGAAAGAAAAAAAATACAAAAACAAAAAAATTTAAAATAAAATTTTGGTTCTGACCAGGGGGTATCCATCACAAGAACTTGGGGGGGGGGCAGACATTTTTTCCCAAATTCCGATTCAATGACAACCTTGAATGTCCCCCATTCGAACTGTCACTAAATCTACAAAAGGCGTACATTTTTTTTAAAATCGATTGATTCTTTTTCTTGTCAACAAAGGATCATGGTTGGGTTCATTTACACAAAAGTCTTTTCCTTGTTACATGTGTAAACCATGTATCTTTCTGTTGGTTACAAGTATGGGTTATAAACAGGTCAACAATGGGGTTTTTTGATTGGGGGGGGGAAGTGTGTAACCAAAAAAGTCAGTCATAAACCAACAGACGTTAAAATAAATATGTATTTCATTTTTTTATTAGCAATTTAACACCCTTTTCTTTGATTATTTTGTCTAACAATTTATGTCAAAATGGCATCTAATCTTTGGTTGAATTCTGTAGTATGGTGCACCCAAACATTTTGAATTTTAAATAAATTAAAATTTGTTAAAATTTTATAAATTTTTTAATTATTTGCGAAAGGTAAAAAAAGACGTTTTAAAGCATGTCACAATAAGGAGATGGATTACTTTTCCCTATCATTGTCAATTTATCTTTTTTTGTTATAACAACCTAAAAAGTTAAATTTATTTTTATAAAACTTAACAAAGATAAATAAATTTTGGGGCCTTTTAAATCTAAAATTAAAATTTGTCCATAAAAAAAGTGAAAAAAAAATTATAATTTGATCCAGTGGATATATTCTGTTTCTTGTCAACAAGGATCATGGTTGGGTTCATTTCACGGGAAATTTCCCTTGTTACTTGAAATCCTCCCTCATTTTGTTGTTTAAAATGGTTAAACATGTCAAAAAAGTGGTTTCAATTGATTTGGGGGGGAAATGTAACCAAAAAAGAGGTCATGACAAAGACGTTAAAATAAATATGTTTTTTTTTATTGGCAATTTACAAGCATCCAACAACTCTTTGATTTTTCAATATCTAACAATTTATGTCAAAATGGCATCTGATCTTTAAACTTTGCCAATCATGCAACCTTAAAAATTTAAAAAAATCAATGTAAATTTGTTTTCAAATTTTATAAATAATTTTTAATTATTTCGTAAATTGAAAACAAAGACAGTTTAAAAGCATGCCCTGGAGATCTTGTCATTTTATAATTGTTTTATATTTTTTTCAACTAAAATAAATATATTAAAAATAAAGATTAAATTTATTTTTGTACAAATTTAAATACCAAAAAAAAAATTTTTTGGGGCTTCATTTAAATCAAAAAATTAAAAGGTTTTTTCCATAAACAAAGTGAAAATCAATTATCAGTTTGATCCAGTGGATATATTTCTTTTTTTTTTAACGGATTGTTGGGTTCATTACCAAGTCTTTTCCTTTTACGTGTAAACCATTCCTCATTTCTAGATTGGTTACAAATTGGGTTAAACGGGGTCAAAAAAGGGGTTTTTTGTTTGGGGGGGGGAAGTGTGTAACCCCAAAAGTAAAATTGACCCAACAGACGTTAAAAAAAATATGTATTTCATTGCTTTTTTTTAAAAAAAGCCTCATACAACTCTTTGATTATTTCAATGTCTAACAATTTATGTAAAAGGCATCTGATCTTTGGGTTGTAATTCTGGTTGATGCACCTTTGAATCATTTTACAACCTTAAAAATTAAAAATAATGTAAATTTTTTTTAAAATTTTTAACATTATTTTTAAATTTTTTCATATGGGTCAAAAACAGTTTAAAAATGTCACAATAAAAAATTGATTACGGTTACTATCTTTTCAATTTATATTATTTTTTTTATAAACTAACCAAAAATTATATATTAAAAAACAAAGTTTAAAATTTATTTTTAAAGACTTAATACCAAAGAAAAATCAATTTGTTTATTAAATCTAAAATTAAAAGTTTTCCATAAACAAATTAAAAAGAAACCAATTTTCGATTTGATTCAGTGGAAAAATTACTTTTAATTTTGTTTGTTGGGAATTTTTTTTTTGACAACTTTTTGCGAGGGGCAGTGGAAGATGGAAAGCACGGTCAACTTTCTTTAATTTTTCTAAAGTGTTATAAACTTTTTTCTAATGAAGGCTTTTGCTAAAGGGAAAAAAGGGGAAATATTTATAGGGTTTCTCCCTGTAAAAACCCCCCAACAATTTAACCCCCCTGCTCTGTTTGACCCAATTTTTAACCCAGCTACTATACATTACCCCCTTCTTCTTAAAACTTTTCCCATAATAACGTTGAATGGGTTGATCGGGCCCTACAACCTAAACTATTTTCTATGAGTGTTTTTTAAGGGATTTATCATCTGTATGGTTTGAAAACATGTGTTGGGCTGGTTGATATTTAAAATAAAAACATTTTTCCCAAGCCCTTGTTTTTTCTAATTTATTAAATTTCCCCTTTCAATTGAACAAAATATCTCAGAACTAAATGACCTTTAAAAAAAAAAACAAATTAATTCCTTATATTAATACGTAATTCGGGAAATGAGTTACTTTTTGTCAAGGGTCAATTTGGCACCAGAAAGATTTTAAAAATTTTAAAAAGGTTATCTCATTTCAATTTAATGTAATTGCAAATTTTTTTTTTCATAATCATGAGGAATTTTATGACCTTAAAACCCCATAAACCTTTCTTCCTGTCCAAACGGGGAAGTTCTTAACACATTCTAAAAAAATATTGTTTTTTAAATAAAATTGTTTTTTTAAAGATGAAACCCCTCCTATGATTTTCATCATGTTTTTGTTGAACAGTTATCAAAACACCGTGTGTTTGTTCTCAAACATACCCCATTTTTTCTTCCTTCTTCTTCTTCTTCTCCCCTGACTGTCCACTTCAAACTTAACGAAATTTGGGTGTAAAAACTTAACAAGTAGATGAAACTCGGTTTTTGGTGCCCCCTTTTGACCTTACTTCCTGTCAAACCCGGTCAAATTTAAAATTAAAAAATATATTCCAACCAAAAAATAAATTCAAAATTTTTCATCTTGTACAGATCTTTGTAAAATAAAAATCCCCCAATTTGACCCCCTTTGCCCAAACCGGAAGTCAAGTTAAATATTAAAACAAATCATTCTCAAAAACCCACAAGAAAAATTTCCCAAATTATTTCACCATTTCGATTGTTATTGTCAACAAATATTTTCAAAAGGTAAATTTGCTTTATTTCCCTTCCCCAAAGGGGTCAAGTTTAATTTTTAAAAAAAATCATATCTCAACCCCAAGATAAATTTCCCAAATTTTTTCACCATTTACAGTTGTTAATTTTAAAAATATTTTAAAAGGTGCCCCAATTTTGACCATTTCCCTGTAAAAAAATAATTAAATTTAAAAAAATCATATCCAACAACCACAAGAGAGTTACAATTCTTTCCTTTTTCAGATCGTTAATTGTCAAAAAATTTTGAAAAAAAAAATTTGACCTTATTTCCCTGTCCAAACCGAGTCAAAGTTTAATATTTAAAAATCATATCTAAACAACCCCAAATAGGAAAATTAACATTTTTAATTTTTAAAGTTGTTTTGTCAAAATATTTAAAAATGACCCCAATTTGACCTTTTTCCCTGTCAAACCAGTAAAAGTTTAATATTTAAAAAATCATATCTCAAAAACCAAAATAAATTCCCAAATTTTTAAACCATTGACGGTCGTTTTGTAAAAATATTTACAAAAAAATTGTTCCCTGCCCAAACCGGAAAGTCAAATTTTTTTTAAAAAATCATCTCAAAACCACAATAAATTAAAATTGTTGTACCATTGTACAGATCTTAAATTGTAAAAAATATTTATATAATTTTGCCTTATTTCCCTGTCCAAACCATGAAGTTTTTCATTCTCAACAACCACGGGGGAAAAATTGACATTTTGTACCATTGTCAGTTTGTTTTTTAAAGTTTTTCCCGGTGAAAATTGACCTTCCTGCCCAAACCGGAAAGTCAAGTTTAATATTAAAATAATTTCAAAATTCAGTATTTTTTATTCAAAAAAACTTCGAGAACAAAAAAGACTTAACATTGTTCTCAACATAATTGATCGTAACCATTTAATTTCCCGCCCCTTTGTTTTGTTGTGACAAAACTTATATCAAAAATTCTTCTTCTCGGTCTGTCAAAAAAACCAATATTCAAATTTCCCAAAACTTGAAACTTTGTCAGGAAAACAAGTAGTGAAACTCGAGTTGTGGTGACAATTGACCCCCCTGCCCAAAACCGGGTGTTTAATTTTTAAAAAATATCTAACAACCCAGGTAAATTGACTTTTTTTTTTCCCATTGCATGTTGTTTTGTCGAAAATATTTAAAAAATGCCCCCAATTTTTTTCCCTTCCTTTAAAAGGGTAAGTTTTTTTTTAAAAAACAATCATATCCCCAAAAACCCACAAAAAAATTTCCCTTTTTATCCCTTTAAGCCCGTTTTGTCAAGTATTTGTAAAATTTTATATTTCCCTGTACCGAGTAAATTTTAATTTTAAAAAATTTTCTAAAACCCACAAGGGAAAATTTCCCAAATTTTTTGCCATTCGATCCTAATTTCAAAATATATTTAAAAAGATAAATTTTTATTTGTAAAACCGGGAAAAAAAATTATTTTAAAAATTATCTCAAAACAGTGGGAGCTCCGCCCAATCTGGATTTGAAAAACTCCTTCAGTGCCGCAAAGAACTTGTTCTTGTGGGCCCCTCCCTTTAAAAGACCTATAAAGACGGCACTGTTGCCACAAAAACAATGTGATATTTTAAAAGGTTATTATCCTTTTTTGACAATTACAAATTCTGAAAGTAAATTGACTTAAAATTAAAATCTTCCTATTATAAAATAACATTTCAAACAGAAAAAGGTAACATCACCATTATATTTTAAAAACAAAAAAAAACAATGAAACAAACATAAAAAACATCACCTAAAAAGAACAAAATGATTCTGTTATTTTTTTAAAGAAAAAAAATTTTAAATTTCCCAAATGACTTTTCCCTTGATAAACATAGGAAAAGGGGTTTAAACCCTATAAATACATTTATTTTTTCTTAATTTGGATTTAAATTCTAAAGTATTATCTAAGAATGGAATTTAGATTTTACTCTATTTTCAAAACTTTCTTTGAGTTGAATTTTCTTAATTTTTTGTTTCAACAGTTTGTTTCCCCTCCCAGAACAAAATCGGTCAAACGTTACGTGTAGTAAGTATATTTTGTAAAATGTTCTGTTTTGGATTGTGCTTGTCTGGTGGTGTGGGTTGGACAAAATGATGTAAATACCAGTAAAAAACCCCTTTGTACATTTGGTCAACATCAAAAGGGGATTAACGTTTTGTTTCTGTGCAATTTGCCTGTACTTAATAAGAGGTTGGTTTTTATCAAAAACCCTAAAGATTCTGGGATTTGTATGCTCTGTTCTTTTAATTTCAAAATGGGTTGAAAGGAGAAAAAATTGTGCCTTTTTAAAATTGTTTAAAATTTTCTATATTCCCATTTGAAACCGATGACCACTTTTTTGGGAAGCAGTTTTTTTAAAACTTATGAAATAACCATTATAATCGGATAAACCAAACTTAACACAGTTGTTTCAAAGCTTTTTTTCTAAGGGGTAAATCGACTAGAAAAAAATTATTTTTTCCCGTTAAAATTAAACAAAGACAGGGGGGTCCTCGTTTCCTATTTAATCTTAATACTCAATTCTGTTATTCTAAGATTAATTTCGACTGTTATTTTCCAATAAATAAATTTATAAAAATTGTAATTTTAAAATTTTTTATCCTCAAGAAAATAAAAATATTAAAAGACGTACATTATGTAAAAATTTTAATAAATTTTTTCTCAATCAATCAATTTTGCTCCTATGTTTTTTAAAAACTTTTTCTCCAACTGGTTTTGGTTTAAATTATTGGTTCAAGAAAAATATACTTTGAAACAGTTTTAATGGTATTTTTTGTCCTTCCCCTTCCTTTAAAATTTCTAAATTTTAAATTAAGTTTTAAAAAACCCTCAACAGTTGACACTCCGGGGTAGACACAATCGGTCATTGCCACAGATAGGACAAAAGCTCAATGTTGACTAATCATTCACCCGGGGGTTCATCTGGGAAGATCTTTTTAAAAAAATTTTAAAAATTTTTGATTTAAGTCTAAAAGACAACATTTAATTTTTTTCCCCAAACCCCCTAAACCCCCAAAAGGCTTTCCGAACTGCTGAATCAAAAAGTTGCAGCCCTTGCCAAAATCCCCCAAGAACAAAGGTTCTTTTCTTGTACTGAATCAACAAAACAACAACTTTTTTTTTTTGCATCTTGATAATTGACAGGGTTGGGTTTACATTTTAAAAAATGGGTCAATTTGAAAATTATAAAAACACCAAAGTGATTCTTACAACTTTTAAATTCCCAAACTATGTTTTATGATGGGTCAGCAAATTTTCCCCCATGATCGAAAAAAACCCTTGTTTTTTGTAAAATTATCAAAATTTTTTATTTGAAAAAGCAAAACGGAAACATTTTAAGTTACAAATTGCACATCAAAATAGAACCGGGGGTTTTTTAAAATATTATACAAAAAAATTTTTTTAAAAAATCTCAAATTTTTTTGCAAATTTAAAAAAAATATTAAAAATGTTTTTTAAAAATTTCTTTGTTTCGTTCATAATATGAATTTCATTTACCCAAAAAAATAATCTTTATGTCCGGGTAGCCCCGGTGGTCAATAAAAAATTTATGTTTTTCTTCTGGAATTTCTTCATTATTTTATTTGGGTTTTATGAAAATTTTATTTTCTTTTTTTTACATTTAAAAGATATCGATCTAAAAAACATGCAATATCACGAACAAATTACCGACTGCGACATGTTCGGGGGGTGGCTCACCTGGTTGAAGGGTAATCATATTGTGTCCAAAAAATTCTAAATATCCACTACATGTTTATGAATGTCATTTTTAAATTTAAAAAATTTTATTAAAAAGAAATTTAACATTTCTAGGTTCCTTTTTAAAGGCCTGTGATCGGGGAACTGCGTACTATTTTTATAATGGTCAATTGCTCAATTTCCCAAATAGGAGAAAAAAAATAAAACGTGCAAAAAAAAAAAAAAAATGGGCGTTTTTGCGTTTTTTCCCTTTTGGGAAATTTCCCTTTCGGGGAATTGTCGTATTAATTCATCACAAAAAATTTCATACTAAAATTTGGCTTTCGGATAAAAACCCCACGGTTGCTGGGAAAAAAAGTTTCATGATGGACATTGGTAAAAAATATTGTTTCTGTTGCATCCCCTATCGTTGACACGCAGGGGACCCCCGGCGTGGTCTGAAACAAACCAAATGGAAAGAAGTCCTCGATATTTTTTTGGGCGAAATATATATTAAAAGTATTTCGGAAGGTTTATGAATGATTTAAAAATTTTTTATTAAACCACAATACCAAAAATTGAAATTTATAAATTTTGCGATGTTTTTTTAAATTTATGGATTGTCCAAAATTTTTTTTTGGGTAAAAAATAACAAAAAGAACAGTCGTATGGGGAAAATTCAGTGGTTAGGACAAAACCGTTTTTTAAATTAAAATTTTTAAAAGCTGACTTGATGTAAATCAAAAAGGGAAAACCTGTAATCCAAAAAAACAATTTGGTTGTCCTTTTTTCAAAGAAAAAAAAATTTCACTTGTTTTTTGATATTGGTTTAAAGTTTTACCTTCCTTTTAAATTTTAAATATAAAAAAATCTTTAAAAAAGTTTCCGAAATCCCCCCCAGTGGGCTACAAAAAATTTATGGACTCGTTTGGCCACGGACATACTCCAAAAAAATTTATGTGAAAAAAAAATTTTAAAAATCGTTTAAATTCAACTTCAAAAATAAAAAAATATTTTCTGGCAAAAAAAAACAATTCGCATTCACCCAAGGGGGTAAAATTTAAAAAATTGTCCCAATAGATGGAAATAATTCCTTCCCATTTCTAGGGGCAATATCTGTCAAAAAGGATATATTTTTTCTGATTAAATTGAACAGTAAACCCTCATTAAGTACATTCCAAATCAAAAAGGGGTTTTTTATGGGAAGCATTTCTTTTTTTTGATGGGCAAAAAAATAAAGATTTTGTAACATTGGGGGTAGTAAAAATTTTAAAAAAAAATATTTTAGTACCATTGGAAAACCATAAAAAGCATTAAAAAAAGTATAAATATTTTGAAGGTTAAAATTAAAAGTTATGACGATTTAAATATTGTTGGGGTTTTATTTATTGCTTTTTAATGAAAACGAAGAAAAATTTGACCTTTTTGGGCTTTCTGAACTAAAATGTCATAACTGTTTTTATCCCAAAAGATTTTAATAAAAATTTCAGTGAAAAAACCTTTAATAAAAACATTTTGCAACTGTTTTCCTCATTCATGAACAACAGTTCCCATTTTTTAAAATTTTTAAATTTCTAATGGGCTCAAAGTGCATTTTCTTTATTTTCAGATGTGACTCAGGGAAAAAAAATGAACTTTTTAACCACAACCAAAAAAGACATAATTTATTTGATTTTTCCCCCCCGAAAAAAATAAAAGTAATATCTCCAGGCATGTCATTAAATCCAAATAATGTTTTTCTTGATGTTTATGATTGGTTTAAAATCTAAATTAATCTGGGGTTTTTAAATTTATTTTTTATGTCTTTGGTGAATTAGATCTTCAATCTCAAAAAAAATAATAATAATAAAATTTTTTTTTGGACATTTTCCTGAAAAAACACGGATCAAAAATTTCTGGGCCCTTAAATTAAATAATAATAAAATTAAAATTAATCCATAAATAATCAAAATAACAAATAAAACAATAAAATATGAAATTAAATACTGCAAAAAAAACACCTGTGTTTGTAAACTTGGAGCAATCCGTTTAAAATTGGTCCGTGACCTCCAATCGCGTTTCATTTATTTTGAACAGAAAAACCCCCACATCAAAATCCTTTAAACATCATTTTCTCAAAGGCATTTTCTAATCATAAATAAAGTAACATTCATAAGTCTCATTTTGTATGTTTTTTGAAACGGGGTTTTAAAGGCAGTGACATAACGTTCGGCCGTGTGTACATTTTTACAATTTAGAAAATTTTTCCCTTGACAAACATTTTGTGACCTGTCAAAAAAAATTGGGGTGATCATACCTTCAAATTCCCCCCCGATGACAAATATACTAAAAAAAATAATAAAATTTAAAAAATATAAAAATATATCTTGGGGAATGAATCGATGACTTGGCCCGAAACTTTGATGGGTTTTATTTTTTATTTTTCAAACCCCTTGGAAAAAAAACAAAATGAATGATAAGGGTTATGTGTCCATCAACAATACCTGTGTTTTTATCCTAAAAAATGGCTAAAACCAAAATGATGGCCCCCACAGCGGCCGTCATCCCATTTGGCCCTTCCCCGGACCGCACGTGGCGTTGTGACCCTAACATTTGTCTCATGACTTTTTAACATGGTTAAACTTTTGCTGTTGGTTCAAGTGCTTCTTGGTTTAAAAAGAAAGCAGTGATGATATCTCGGGCTAAACATTAATTTCAAGTATTGGATGGACATTTTTTTTCCTTGTTAAAGAGTAACAAATCAAAAAAGTATTTCCCAAAATTCAAGTGTTGAATACATTCTGATTTTCTTCCGAAAATGTTTGTGGATCTCTTGATTGTAAATCTCCCGTAAAAAAAATTGGTAGAGCCTAATGCAAAAACCCCAAAAAATTTTTAAAAAACAATCTTTTAAAAAGATTTTTTTCCTCTCCCTTCCTCACTCTAGGAAATGCCCGGACATCGGCCCCCGGCCCCACTTCAAAAATTTGAATTTTTAACTTTCGTGTCTAATTATGATGTAAAATTTGTGATTAGTGCTTTCAGAATAACTGTCAAAAAATTTTAAAATTTCTATATTTCACCTACAAGGAAGATCAAAGATAAAATTAAAAAAAAGGGAAAAATTTTCCCTTTTTTTGCATTTGGGGCTAAGGGGCCAAAAGGGTAAAAGGGGGGTCCCGTAAATTGTCCTAGATAGCCCCCCTGCCCACCCTTTTGGGTCCCAATTTAAAAATATTCTGAAGTCGTGTGATGTTTGCCCTATAAGATTCGATAAGGGTTTTACCTAACTTTTAATTTTTTGTTTTCTGTTTAGTTAAAAATATTCTTTCCCGTAAATTTTTAAAAATAACATATCCTCTTGTTTGGTTTTTTTAATTTATTATTTTTTTGTATTCTTGTGTTGTTTCCCTTTTTTTTCATAAATTTTTTTTACTTTAATTTATTTTCTTAAAAAACTTTCTTGCTTTTGGCTTTAAAGTTATTGTTTGTTTTTAAAATTTTTGTTATTTATTCTTAAATTTTTATTCTATTTTATTTTTCACATTTCAAGTTTTATAACTTGTGAAAAAAACCTTGGTTGAAAGGGTTCCCTGTATAAATAAGTTTAAAAATGCTAAAATACCCAAAAAAAAACAAAAGTATGAAGCAGCAAAGTTAAATACCAACATTTAAGTGCAGGGTCAGTGAAGTTAAAAAAGAGCTGGTGTTTCTCATTTAAAGTGTCATATAACATGATGATAAGTTTTTTTAAATTATTTCTTTGATTCTCCCCTACACCTCTGGATCAATTTTATATTCTCGCATGTCTTTGAAACAAATTCTATACCGATATTTTTAAACGATTCATAGTTTTTCTTTCAAAAAAAAAGTAGGGATCCCCGTTACTTTTTGTAAAGGGTGTTTTTGTAGCTTATTTGTGTTTTGTCATTGAAAAATTTACCCCACCCTCCCTCGTGTCATTCTTCCATTCAAACTAAGATCGCCAGATTTTCTGCGTCGCGTTGTTGTGTCTGTACGACTCCCCCGTATGGAAACAGACAACCGGAACCCGTCGAAAAAAAATTTAAAACCCCCTTCCCCTGGTGACCTCTTTTTAAACGAAAACTCTCAAAACCCTGGAACGGTTGTCACTTTTGGGGGTTTCGCTCGTTCACTAACTTGGTTCCAAATCTGTGATCGTGTTTTTCGCCCGGCCAAAAAGTATCGCATTAAATAGCGCCTCTTTTTTAACCTCCCCTAATTCGTCCCAAACTTGGGGAAAGTTGTTCATCGTTTCACACCCCATTGTTTTTCCAAAGTGGACGGGAAAATCTGGTTTCGGAAACTCAAAAGCCTTATAACGGGAAAATTCAAACTAAATTCTCAGGATTGGATGTATAAAAAAAACAACAATGGGTGGAAGTTTGCTGCGAAGTTGTATGCAACAACTGGTGAGATACTATTGAAACCGAAATCCCCAGGTGAAAATATCCTCAATTTTGTAAAGCAACCCAAGGTTATATAATCCCGGACGTAACACAAATGAAATTAAATTTTGTTTCAGTTTGTTTCAGTGGGGTTCTCTTGTAAAATCTGAATTTTGCATGATCCCTGGGGGACGTCTTGGCGCCGGTTTTTTTAGACGCCGGGGGTCATCAAAAATTTATGTTGGTATAATGACTCACCCCCCAAAATGTTAAAGTTGATGGGGGGAAAATGAAAAGAAAACAGTTGAACATTTTCATTTTTCAGATGGTTTTAAACGAAAATAAAAATATTGTTTTAGATTTTTAAAATAAAGTGGTATAATTTGGGGGCATCTGTAAAATTGGTTAAAAAATTTTCCCCTTTAAAGCACTTTTCAATTTCCCGTAATTTTATTTTGCAACTGTTTTTAGACAAATTTTGCAACCATTAAAACTCCAGGTTGAAAATTTTCCGGGAAAAATTTAAAATAAGTCGTCATTTCACAGTGCGGCAGACGTACGGACGATAAATGAAGAGCCCAAAAATTGAACCTTTTTTCTGCGGGCACTGAAAATTTTTCATTTCAACTGTGGTAACGTTTTTTTTAGAGAAAATTTTATTTTTTTTTGTCTTTTTTCAACTTTGAATATTAATTTTTACATTTCAAAAATTTTTTTACCCAACACTATACAAATTTAATATCAAGAATTAGTAAAAAATTTTAAAATTGTAACCTGTTGTAAAACGCGCATTCAAGGTTTTTTTGGCCCCCTGATTGTTCTCTACATCCTTTTTTGTAAATTTTAAACCCACAAACACAAAAGGTCAAGTCTGAGATCGATTGGGCTTGATAAAAATCGTAGGGTAAACGGCGTTTGGGATCAGACAAAAAAAACCCCGATCTCGACTGAAATAAATCTCTCTTCCTCGATCCCATACCCGTTTTTTTTAATCCCCAGCCCGCCGATCAGCCGTGACGATAAAAATCGCCTGCGGCCCATCCCCCGGCTGCGCCACGCTGGCGGCTGATCCGGGGGTTTGCCCAGCTACGGTGGGTGATTACAGGCGTGGGGTTCGGAACGGATCCAAAAAAGGTCTTAAGACCTTTGGGAAAAACATATCAAATGAAATCTCCGGAACAGATCATTGAAATTATAACAAAGTTTTGGTCTTAAATAAAACAATTTTCAGGGTTGTTTTTCTTCAAAATACCCGGGGCTCAAAAATTTGGCTCAAACTTTGTTCTAAATGGGTTCGTTGTTTGGGCCCTTTTTGAATTGTTTCGAGACAAATCCGGAAAGTTGAGTCCCTTTTTCCCCGTGGTTATATAATTAAACCCAAATTTTAAAACTGAAAAAATCAACAATAAAAAGATTGGGTCGTGAATAAATGGACTTATATTTTGTTTTTTACAAAAAAATCAAATCTTGTGTGATGATTTTGTGGGTCTGAAATATACCCTTTTTAAAATTTAAAAAAATAAACATCCCACTGGGGAAAATATTTGCCCTTGTCATTTTTTTTCCCTCCCTTTTTACAATTACAAATTAAAAAAATAGGTGTTTCGGGTCAACCCGAACACCTAATTTTAAATTTTGGGCGCCGCCCTTTTTTCCCATTCCTCCTTATTAATTAGGGTTTTCTGAGTCTGGACGGTTCAGTTAAGTTTTCGTGACCAATTGCCCTTCTTTGTAATAAGAGCCCGGGGCATTCTTTTTTCTTTTATAAAAATTTAATGTAGAAAAGGGGCTGCCTTTTATCGGGCTTGCTCAATCTAATTTGATGTCCAAGATCGGTTTCTCCCTGAACTTTCATCAGACGGTTTCTGCTGGGGCATTTTTCTAACCCGTCCTCGGCGTTTGGGTACTCAATGGCGTTGAGGCTCCCACCCCGGGGCGTCTCACTGGCTTGAGTAGCCATCAACGCGCCGTTTTGACTGACTATCGTTGGGACCTTGGGATTTCTTTGCTTGGCCGGGTGTCCTCCAAAAATTAATATTTGGGGACTTAGGTCTCCCTGGATCTGAACATCTGCATCTGAAGGGGGAAACTCTTCTCAAAAAACATTCGTTGATTTGTCTACTTTGCTGTTTTGCTTATCTAAAAAAATTTCTTGTCTGTTCGGAGAAGGAAATAATAAACGTCGAGGGAACGCTCGTTGAATTATAAAACGATATTATTTGTTTTATAAACAAAACAAAGATAATCTTTGGTTTTGCCTCCCAAAAAAAAGTTAAAACTTTTTTTTTTGCTATGATTCTGGGAAATACCATTTTCGTTTAACCATCTTCCTCCATCAATCTGGTTTAAATCTCAACTCTGTTTCTTGTCCGTAAAATTTTAATTGCATCGATTTGTCTTTTTAACAACTTTTCTTTTACCCCCCGTTGAGTAATTATTTTCCCCCGCTCTCTTGGTTCAGCTAAATTTAATTTTAAAAAATGGGTGGTTTTATGCAAATATCTTTTTAAAAGTAAAAACCCCTTTTCCTTTTTTTTCTGTTTTTTACTAAAAAGATTGGTCTATTTCTCCCAAAATCTTTCAAATTTTCCAAATTCATTTCGATAAATATCTTCATTCTTCCCTATCTCTTTACTTTAAACAAAATAATATTTTTTATTTTTAAATTAATTTTTTTCGTTTTAAACTATCTTTCTTACTCTCTTTTTTTTAAATAGTTTTTTTTTAAAACGGGAAGTTTTAATTTTTTTTTTAAAACTAAAATTTTAAAAAAATAAAAAATTTTTTTAAAAATAATATTTTAAAATTTTTTTAACATCCTGGTTTTTAAAAATCAATCTCCCCTAGTACCCCCCCATTTATTAAAAAAATTTTTTAGGAGGTGGCCCAGAACCCCATCTCCAACTACTTATGTTAATATCTTTTAAATGAAAAAATTTAAAATGGAAACAAAGTCTTCAATGAAAGAAATTTAAAGTTGTTTTAATTAACACATCAATTAATTAAATTTCAAAAACTCAGACAATAAGTAAAATACACCTTGAATTACTCGTTATCTTGGATAAAACCAAATTTAAATATACATTCACAAAAAGTCTTTTCTTTTATGTTCTTCAAAAATTATTATTGTCAATCAAAAAAAAACCCTGCCCGTTAAACCCGACCAAAAATGCATTTTCCCAATCAACTATTGGGGAAAAATGAAAACTCCCCCAACAAAATATAAAAATGGAATGTATTGTTTTTTACTTTGATGCCTCTTTATTTCATAAAACTCTGCCCGGTTTTCAAGGGGTTTTTTTTTGCAAGAATTAAGACCCAAATTAACAAATTCGTGGCATGATCCCTCAATGAATTTTCATAAAGAAAAATTTCATTATATTGTGTGGGATTTTTTTTATAATCCCAAACATTCGTCTCCCAACACCCACCAAAGAATAAAATTTTACCTGTTTATTTTAGATACAATTTATTGGTTTATTTCAAAATTATATGTTTGACACATTAACCGTATTTGCTGGCTACAAGGATTTTTTATTTCTTTTTTCTGTTTGGTTTTTATATCCCTTAAACCTTATAATGTAGTAATCTTCTATCCAACATAGTTACTTCAATAATAAGTTTTTTTTGAGGGGAAAAAAATTTTCTCAAACCCAAAAAGTCAATCTGAAACCTTTATAAAATACTGGTATGGATTGTTTGGGAGGGCTTTGGATATTTTAGATATTACAGAAATGATCTTAGATACACTGGCGGTTGTACTGAGATGATAAGAGATGGTGGGGAATAGTAGTTAATTTTGAAGCAGATGGTGTTGGTGAATGAATCACAGCGGGGGGGTTTACCAGATAAAGCGATTTATAATAAAATATGGGGCCATGGGGGGGAAGGGTGGTTTTGGTGTTAAACCCCGGTGTTATAATAATAGATTTTTGACCTTGAAAGCCCCCCATATGATGAATTGGGGCTTGGGTTTATGAATAGGGCTACTATTTGGAAAAGGAGAGAGTTACGGTGATGTATCACCGGTTTCCTCTTTACGATCATTTATCTCATGTTGTGACCTTTTAACGGGCTGGCTCAACCCTGGGACCTTTTCTCCTTAGTTGTTCTGGCAGACGAGTCAAGGTGCTTGGGGGTTTTCTATGGTGTGCTGGACTTTTTATGAAGGGGAGGTGAGTTGTCCTTTATGTTCTTTTAGAGCTCTTCTGTGGTTTTTTGGGGAAAACATCTACTTAAGTGGTGGAAGATTAATGACGTATTCTGAATCTGAGCAATGACGACGGTCTTTCTTTTTTAAAGCCAACTAAATCCCCTTCCCTTTAGCCTTTCTTGGGTATCACTATACTTCTTTCTTAACTCGTTCCAAAATTCCCACCCCGGTGTCCTGACCTGGGGACCCTTCTGTCATTTCCTTTTTCTTGAATCCCGCCTGTTAATTCCTTTCTGTTTCCCCAAAAACTTTTTCCTCCCTATACTATCCCATTACCTTCGGTATAGTCTGGACTTCATCTTTTTCTCTTTTTACACAACTCCCGTTTTTTCTCTTAGCTTCTCGTCTTGGGGGAAACTCCTGGCGATGGTCACATGGGGTGATGATGATAAGGAGGAGGTGGTGATTGAGGGTGCTGTTGGTACTTAATGAGCAGGGTGGGTGAAATTTTTCTTGAGCTTTTCATCTTATATTCATCTAAGATGATATTTTTGATTTATAAATATATACCAGCAAATAATAATGAGCAAATAAAAAACCTCAAATATTTTTTAATATCTAAAATCTAGAATCATACCCATTGAAAATAAGTTTTGAAACACTTAATTTCTTCTTTTCCCTTTTCCCAATTGAATTTTTTAATAATTTTCATGTTTTTTTTTTGATGTGGATATCAGTGATAATAATTGCGCAATGATTGGGGATAATGTGGGGGACAGGTAAAAAATTTATTTATAATGGAAGGGGTCCTGTGCAAATTTTTGTGATAATGGGGATTACAGCAAATATTTATTTGATAATGGAAGGTGGCAGCAATATTAGTGATAATGGAAGGTTGCGGGAATATTTATGAAAAAGTGGGGGGTGGGCAATTTGTGATAATGTCGGTGTCCGGGAGCAATAATTGTACAATAAAATTTTACCAAAAAATTTAGTGATAATGTGGTACTGCGGCAATATTTGAAAAAATGTGAGGTGAACAATTAAGCAAAAAACATAAAATTTTTCAAAGGTATAACTTTAAATGTTTTAAGGAGGCCAAAATTTATATTCAAATTAAAACTGAGGGTTTTCATCTTTCAGGTCCAACTTTTGGTTTTGGGCAAATTCTTTCCAAAATTCTCCAACCCTTTTTAAAATACCCAAAAAACGGGACGGTCCCTCTTTTTTGATTAAAACAAAAATACGAAAGCAATTATTTCTAAAATTTTTAACAAAAATTTTTAAGAATTTTATATTCAAATTAAAAACTGAGGTTCTCCTCTTTTAAATCACGACGTTTGGTTTGGACAAATTCTTTCCCTTTAAAAGGTCTCCATCACTTTGCCAACCCCAAAAACTCTCAAAAAACGTGACATTCCCGTGTTTGATTAAAACAAAAAACAATGAAATTTTTTCCAAAAATATAACTTTAAAGGTTTTTTGGGGGAAAAAATTATATTCAAATTAAAAAAGGTTCTCTTTAGAAAATCCCTTTAATTTGGAAAAATTTTTTACCCTAAACGGTTTCCCTGCACTTAAAAAAATACTCTCAAAATAGGGACGGGGGCACCCTACTTGTTTGATTAAGCAAAAAAACAATGAAAAATTTCAGAGGGTATCTTTAAATTTTGGGGGAAAACAAATTTTTATTCAAATTTAAGCTGAGGTTCTCCCTTTTAGAAAATCCATGACTTTTTTTTTGGAAAATTCTTCATACCTAAACGGGCTCCTGCCCACCCCAAAAAACTCTCAAAAAAAGGGAATTTACCCTAAATTTTTGTGATTAAAACAAAAAAGTAAATTATTTTTTGGGGTATAACTTTTAAGGTTTTAAAAGGGGGACAAATTTTTATTCAAATTAAATGAGGGTTTTCTCTTTTAGAAAATCCTGACTTTTTTTTTAAAAATTTTTATTAAACGGGCTCCCTACATAGCCCCAAAATCTCTCCAAAAAAGGGGCGGTACCCCATTTTTGATTAAAAAAATACGTTTTTTTCTAAATATAACTTTAAAGTTTTAAAAAAAAAGGGCAAATTTATATTAAAAAAATGGTTCTCTTTTAAAAAAACCCTTTTGTTTTGGGAAAAATTTTTTTAAAAAAGGGCTCCATCTAACCAAAAAAACTCTCAAAAAGGAATTTAATTTTTGATTAAAAAAAAGATAAAAATTTTTTTGGGTTTTTAAAAAACGACAAATTTATATTCAAATTGATTCTCCTCTTTCAGAAAAAAACCCTGACTTTTTGGGTTGACAAATTCTTCTACTAAAGGTCTCCTTTCACCTTTGAAAATACTCTCAAAAAGGGGACTTCCCATAGTTTTTGATTAAAACGAAATAAATAAATTTTTTCTAACAAACCGGAAATTTAGGTTTTATGGGGGGCCGACAAATTTTATTCAAAAAATTAAATGAGGTTCTCCTCTTTAAATCCCTGACTTTTTGTTTGGGGAAAATTCTTTTCCTTAAACACCTCCCTTCACACACCTAAAAAACTCTCAAAATACGGGACGGGGACCCTACATTGTTGTGATTAAAAAAAAATAAATTTTTCTAGCCCTATAATTTAAAAATTTTAAGGAAAAAAATTTTTTCAAATTAAACGGGGTTTCTTAGAAAAACTGACTTTTTTGGGTTTGGGCAAATTCTTTCTGAACTTCAACATTTGTCCACCGCAAATACTCTCAAAATGGGGGCTTCCCCCAATGTTTTGATTAAAAAAATACGAAATATTTCTAAAACAGTATAACTTTTAAAAATTTTGGGCCAAAATTTAATTAAAACTGAGGGTTTTCCTTTTCAGAAAATCACATGACTTTGGTTTTGGGCAAAATTTTTCATACCATAAACGGTCTCCCTGCCCTTTTGCCCCCCAAAAAAAAACTCTCAAAATGGGGACGGTGTCCCATGGTGTTGTGATTAAAACAAAAAACGATAAATTACAACAACGGGTATAACTTTAAAAGGTTTTACGGGGACAAAAATTTTTATTCAAAATTAAACTGATTCTCCTCTTTCAAAAATTTTAAAAGACTTTTGGTTTTGGGCAAAATTTTTCCTACCAAAAAAAGGGGTCCATGCACATTTAGCCCCTCAAAAAAACTCTCAAAATGCAGGGAGTAACCCACATTGTTGTGAAAAGCAAATACGAAATATGTCTAAAGGTATAACTTTAAAAGTTTTTTATGGGGGCCGAAAAAATTATATACAAATTAAATAGGTTCTCTCTTTCAGAAAATCACTGACTTTTATTTGGACAAATTCTTCATACTTTTAACGTCTCCTAAAATTATCCTAAAAAAACTCTCAAAAGCCCGGGGCGGGGGTCCCCCGGGTGTTGTGTTAAAACAGAAAAGATAAAATTTTTTCTAACAAAGGTATAACAAAAAAGTTTTACAGGAGGCCAACAAATTTATATTCAAAAATTAAAACTGATTCTCCTTTTCAAAAAAATCACATGACTTTTGGTTTTGGAAAAATTTTTTACCTAAAAAGTCTCCTTTTTAGCCCCACAAATACTCTCAAAATACGGGAATGTACCCCACATTGTTTGATTAAAACAAAATAAATGAGGGATTTCTAAACGGAATAACTTTTCTTTTATGGGAAAACAAATTTATATTCAATAAAACTGAGGGTTTTCCTCTTTAAAAACACAATTTTGGTTTGTACAAATTCTTCAAACTTAAACGGGCTCCTGCACTAGCCCCCCAAAAAACTCTCAAAACGGGGCGGGGCCCCCCATTGTTTGATTGGAAATACGAATGAAATTTTTCTGCGACGGGTATAACTTTTAAAATTTTTAAGGGAGGAAAATTTATATTCAAAATTAAAACTGGTTCTCCTCTTTTGAAAATCACATTTCTTTGGTTGGATAAATTCTTCATTCTTTAAAAGGTCTCCATCACTTTGCCCACCAAAAAAACTCTCAAAATACTGGACGATGTAGACCCCACATTGTTGTGATTAAAAAAAAAAATGAAAAAAATTTTTTCTAAAAAAGGGTATAACTTTAAAATTTTTTGGGGGGAAAAAAAATTTTATTCAAATTAAGCTGAGTTCTCCTTTTCAAAAAACATGACTTTTTGGTTTTGGGCAAAATTTTTCTCCATAAAAAATTCCTCCATTTTGCCCCCCCAAAATACTCTCAAAATCGGGACGGGGTACCCCGAATTTTTTGATTAAAACAGAAATACGAATAAATTTTTCTGAAATTTTAACTTTAAAAAATTTTACGGGGGGCCGACAAATTTTATATTCAAAATTTAAACACGTTCTCCTCTTTTAAAAAACACATGACTTTTGGTTTGGGAAATTCTTCCCTAACCGGTTCCCTTTTATTTGCCACCAAATACTCTCAAAAAAGGGCATGGGTTTGTTTAAAAAAAAAAAAAAATTTTTTCTAAAAATCTTTAAAAGGTTTTGGGAGGCCGACAAATTTTTACAAATTAAAGCTTTTTCCTCTTTCAGAAAAACATGACTTTTGGTTGGACAAATTCTTTATTAAAATCTCCTTTTTTAGCCCACCCAAATATCTAAAATGGGGAAGCCTACATTTTGTTAAAGCAAAAATACAGATAAATTAGTTCTAACGGTTCTTTAAAGTTTTTTTGGGGGGACAAATTTATATTCAAATTAAAACGGGTTTCTCTTTCAGAAAATCCTATTTTGGTTTTGGGTAAATTTTTCCTTAAAAGGCTCCATGCATGCCCCCAAAAAACCCCAAAAAACGGGATGTAAACCCCACATTGTTTGATTAAACAAAAAAAGATAAATTTTTCTAACAGGTATAACTTTAGAATTTTTGGGGGGAAAAAAATTTATATTAAATTAAAAAGGGTTCCTCTTGAAAATACATGACTTTTGGTTTGGAAATTCTTCATCTGAACGTTCCATACTTATACCGCAAAATCTCTCAAAATGGGGGCGGTGTACCCTAAATTTTTTGTTAAAACAAAAAACGAATGAAATTATTTCTAAAAGGGTATAACTTTAAAAGGGGTTTTCGGGGGAAAATTTATTTCAAATTAAGCGGTTCTCCTTTTAAAAACACATGACTATTGGTTGGACAAAATTTTTTCATAAACAGTCTCCATGCCCTTTTTCATCATAAAAAACTCTCAAAAAACGGGAAATTTTCCCTGTTTTTGTGATTAAAAAAAATACGAAGATATTTCTTTGGGGGATAACTTTAAAAGTTTTGGGAGGGCCCACAAAATTTTTATTCAAATTAAGCTAGGGTTTTCCTCTTTTAAAAAACACATGACTTTTGGTTTAAACAAATTCTTCATACCATAAACTCTCCATTCACATAGCCCACCCAAAAAAACTCTCAAAAAGGGGGGGCCCCGAATTGTTTGTTAAAAAAAAAATAGAAAAATTACTTTAGGGGATAACTTTTAAAAAATTTTACAGGGACAAATTTTATTAAATTAAAGGGGGTTCTCCTCTTTGAAAATCACATGACTTTTGGTTTTTACAAATTCTTCCCTTAAAGGTTCCCTCCCTTTGCCCACAAAAATCTCAAAATGGGGGCGGGGCCCCCTTTTTGATTAAAACAAAAATACGAAAAAAAGTTCTAAAAAGGATAACTTTAAAGTTTTTTTGGGGCCACAAATTTATATTCAAATTAAAATGGGTTCTCCCCTTTCAAAATCACATGACTTTTGTTTGGACAAAATTTTTCTATTAAACCCTCCATTCCCTAGCCCACCCCAAAAAAATTCTCAAATACGGGACGTGTACCTACATTGTTGTGATTAAACAAAATACGATAAATTATTTCTAAAGGGTATAACTTTAAAAAATTTTTAAGGGGCCGTCAATTTATATTCAAATTAAAGCTGAGGTTCTCATCTTTCAGAAAATCACATACTTTTGGTTTTGGGCAAATTCTTCATATTTTAAAGTCTCCTGCACTTGTCACCGCAAAATACTCTCAAATGGGACAGTGTACCCCGGGGTTGTGATTAAAACAAGTACGAATGAAATTTTAAAAACGGTATAACTTTAAAGTTTTGGGGGGACAAATTTTATTCAAATTAAAACGATTCTCCTTTTCAGAAAATCATGTTTGGTTTTGGGCAAAATTTTTCATACCAAAACGGTCTCCCTACATTTACCCCAAAAAAACTCAAAAAGCGGGACGTGTCCAGTAATTTTTGATTAAAACAATACGAAAAAATTATTTCTAACCGGTATTTAAAAAATTTTTACGGGAGGGCCCAAAATTTATATTCAAATTAAAACGGGTTCCCCTTTGAAAAAAAATGACTTTTGGTTTGGACAAAATTTTTCCCTTTTAAACGGTCTCCATACATTTAGCCCTCTAAAAACTCTCAAAAAAGGGGCGGGTACACCCTACATTTTGGGATTAAAAAAGAAATTGGGGAAAAATTTGGGGTATAACTTTGTTTTATGGGAGGCCGACAAATTTATATTCAAATTAAAACGAGGTTCTCCTCTTTCAAAAATCCTGACTTTTGGGTTTTACAAAACTTATATCTTGGGGCTCCATACTTTAAACCCAAATACTCTCAAAAACGGGGCGGGGTACACCCTACATTTTTGTGATTAAAGCAAAAAACAATAAATTTTTTAGGGCGGGTTAAAAAGTTTTTTAAAGGGGGCCCACAAATTTATTTCAAATTAACTGATTTTCTTTTAAAAAACACATGACTTTTGGTTGGATAAATTTTTTCCAAATT
>JAQQFT010000023.1:4946236-4981518 GCA_029582265.1 Zoroaster sp. YZ-2022
AACTTTAAAGAGTTTTCAAGGGAGGCCGATAATGTTTACATATCTAAATTAAGCTTAGGTTCTCCCCTTTCAGACAAACACCATACTTTTGAATATGGATTTCAATTATTTCGTGTAAACGGCCTCCACATGGACACTTAGCCCTGTGTAAATACCGTCAAGCTTGCATGCGGTTTCACCGCAAAACAATACCAGCACTATACAGTGTTACCAAAAAACATTTGACTATGGTTGGGAATAACTTTTAAAAAGGTTATCAAGGAGGCCGATAATTTTATATCTAAATTAAAGCTTAGGTTTCTCCCTTTCAGAAAAACACCATAACTTTTGAATTTGGACTAATTGTTTCGTACCTTATGCGACGGCCTCCATGGACACTTAGCCCTCTCTAAAATACCGTCAACTTGCATGCGGTTTCCACCGCAAACAATACAACTTTACTATACAGATCTTACGGAGAAAAGAACTTTTTCTATAGGGTTGGGAATAACTTTTAAAGTTTTCAAGGGAGGCCGATAATTTTATATCATAAATTAAAGCTTGGGTTCTTCCCTTTTCAGACACAAACACCATACTTTTGAATTTGGATAATTATTTCGTATGCTTAAACAGCCTCCCATGGACACTAGCCATGTCTGTAAAATACGTCAACTTGCCATGCAGGTTTTCACCGCAAACATTACAACACTATACAGTGTTACACAAAAAAAAATTTCTATGGTTGGGAATAACTTTTAAAAGTTTTCAAAGGGGAAGGCCGATAATTTTATATCTAAATTAAAGCTTAGGTTCTTCAACTTTCCAGACAGAAACGCCACCATGCTTTTGAATTTGGGAATTATTTCGTACCTTAAACGGCCTCCATGGACACTTAGCCCTCTGTAAAATACCGTCAACTTGCATGCGGTTTCATCGCAAACAATACAGCACTATACAGTCTTACGAAAAAAAAACATTTCTAGGGTTGGGAATAACTTTTAAAGTTTTCAAGGGAGGCCGATAATTTTATATCTAAATTAAAGCTTAGGTTCTACCCTTTCAGAAAAACACCATACTTTTGAATTTGGATAATTATTTCGTACCTGAAACGGCCTCCATGGACGCCAGCCCTCTGTAAAATACCGTCAACTTGCATACGGTTTCACTGCAAACAATACAGAACTATACAGTGTCACAAAAAACTTTCTAGGTTTGGGAATAACTTTTAAAGTTTTAAAGTGAGGCCGATAATTTTATATCTAAATTAAAGCTTAGGTTCTCAACTTTCAGACAAACACCATACTTTTGAATTTGGATAATTATTTCGTACCTTAAACGGCCTCCATGGACACTTAGCCATCTGTAAAATACCGTCAACTTGCATGCGGTTTCACCGCAAACAATACAGCACTATACAGTCTTACGAAGAAAAAAACATTTCTATGGTATGGAATAACTTTTAAAGTTTTCAAGGGAGGCCGATAATTTTATATCTAAATTAAAGCTTAGGTTCTCCCCTTTCAGAAAAACACCATACTTTTGAATTTGGATAATTATTTCGTACCTTAAACGGCCTCCATGGACACTTAGCCATCTGTAAAATACCGTCAACTTGCATGCGGTTTCACGCAACCAATACAGCACTATCAAGTCTTACGAAAAATACATTCTAGGGTTGGGAATAACTTTTAAAGTTTTCAAGGGAGGCCGATAATTTTATATCTAAATTAAAGATTAGGTTCTCCTTTCAGAAAAACACCATACTTTTGAATTTGGATAATTATTTCGTACCTTAAACGGCCTCCAAGGACACATAGCCCATCTAGTAAAAATACCGTCAACTTGCATGCGGTTTCACCTGCAAACAATACAGCACTATACAGTCTTACAAAAAAACATTTTCCTATGGGTTGGGAATAACTTTTAAAGTTTTAAGGGAAGGCCGATAATTTTCTATATAAATTAAAGCTTCGGTTCTAACCTTTCATAAAAACACCATACTTTGAATTTGGATAATTATTTCGTACCTTAAACGGCCTCATGGACGCCAGCCATCTGTAAAATACCGTCAACTTGCATGCGGTTTCACCGCAAACAATACAGCACTATACAGTCTTACGAAAAAAAAACATTTCTATGGTTGGGAATAACTTTTAAAGTTTTCAAGGGATGCCGATAATTTTATATCTAAATTAAAGATTAGGTTCTCCCCTTTCAGACAAACACCATACTTTTGAATTTGGATAATTATTTCGTACCTTAAACGGCCTCCATGGACACTTACCCTCTGTAAAATACCGTCAACTTGCATGCGGTTTCACCGCAAACAATACAGAACTATACAGTCTTACAAAAACATTTCAGGGTTAGGAATAACTTTAAAGTTTTTAAGGGAGGCCGATAATTTTATATCTAAATTAAAGCTTAGGTTCTCCCCTTTCAGAAAAACACCATACTTTGAATTTGGATAATTATTTCGTACCTTAAACGGCCTCCATGGACACTTAGCCCTCTGTAAATACTTTTGCTTTTTGGTTTCGTACTAGCCATCTGTAAAATACCGTCAACTTGCATGCGGTTTCACCGCAAACAATACAACTTTACAGTCTTAAAAAAAACATTTCTATGGTTGGGAATAACTTTTAAAGTTTTCAAGGAGGCCGATAATGTTTATATCTAAATTAAAGCTTAGGTTCTCCCTTTCAGAAAAAACACCATACTTTTGAATTTGGCTAGTGTTTCGTACCTTAAACGGCCTCCATGGACACTTAGCCATCTGTAAAAATACCGTCAACTTGCATGTGGTTTCACCGCAAACAATAAAACACTATACAGTCTTAAAAAAAAAACATTTTCCAGGGTTTGGGAATAACTTTTAAAGTTTTAAAAGGAGCCGATAATTTTATATCTAAATTAAAGCTTAGGTTCTCCCCTTTCAGACAAAACACCATACTTTTGAATTTGGATAATTATTTCGTACCTTAAACAGCCTCCATGGACATAACCATCTGTAAATACCGTCAACTTGCATGCGGTTTCACCGCAAACAATAAACACTATACTGATCTTACGAAAAAAAACTTTTCTAGGGTTGGGAATAACTTTAAATTTTTTAAGGGAGGCCGATAATTTTATATCTAAATTAAAGCTTAGGTTCTCAACTTTCAGACAAACACCATACTTTTTAAATTTGGATAATTATTTCGTACCTTAAAACGGCCTCCATGGACCTTAGCCATCTGCAAAATACCGTCAACTTGCATGCGGTTTCACCGCAAACAATACAACTATACAGTCTTGAAAAAAAAAAATTTCTATGGTTGGGAATAACTTTTAAAGTTTTCAAGGGAGGCCGATAATTTTATATCTAAATTAAAGATTAGGTTCTCCCCTTTCAGACCAAACACCTACTTTTTGAATTTGGATAATTATTTCGTACCTTAAACGGCCTCCATGGACATAGCCCTCTGTAAAATACGGTCAACTTGCGTACCGGTTTCACCGCAAAGAATAAAAACACTACTGATCTTACGAAAAAAACTTTTTCTAGGGTTGGGAATAACTTTTTAAAGTTTTTAAGGAGGCCGATAATTTTATATCTAAATTAAACTTAGGTTCTCCCCTTTCAGAAAAACACCATACTTTTGAATTTGGGATAATTATTTCGTACCTTTAAACGGCCTCCATGGACATAGCCATCTGTAAAATACCGTCAACTTGCATGCGGTTTCACCTGCAAACAATAACGTGCCTATACAGTGTTACAAAAAAAACATTTCTATGGTTGGGAATAACTTTCAAAGTTTTCAAGGCCGATCATTTTATATCTAAATTAAAGCTTAGGTTCTCTTTCAGACAAACACCATACTTTTGAATTTGGATAATTATTTCTACGTTAAACGGCCTCCATGGACACTTAGCCCTCTGTAAAATACCGTCAACTTGCATGCGGTTTCACCGCAAACAATACAGCACTATACAGTCTTACGGAAAAAATTTTTTTCTATGGTTGGGAATAACTTTTAAAGTTTTCAAGGGAAGCCGATAATTTTATATCTTAAATGCTTGTTAGGTTCTCCCTTTCAGAAAAAACCTTTGAATTTGGATAATTATTTCATTACCATAAACGGCCTCCATGGACATAGCCCTCTGTAAAATACGAGGTCAACTTGCATGCGGTTTCACCGCAAACAATACAGAACTATACAGTCTTACAAAAAAAACTTTTCTATGGGTTGGGGGAATAACTTTTAAAGTTTCAAGGGAGGCCGATAATTTTATATCTAAATTAAAGCAGGTTCTCAACTTTCAGAAAAACACCATACCTTTGAATTTTGGGATAATTATTTCGTACCTTAAACGGCCTCCATGGACACTTAGCCATCTGTAAAAATACCGTCAACTTGCATGCGGTTTCACCAAAACAATACAACACTATACAGTCTTACAAAAAAAAACATTTCTATGGTTGGGAATAACTTTAAAGTTTTCAAGGGAGGCCGATAATTTTATATCTAAATTAAAGCTTAGGTTCTCCCTTTCAGAAAAACACCATACTTTTGAATTTGGATAATTATTTCGTTTCTTAAACTGGCCTCCATGGACACTTAGCCATCTGTAAATATACCGTCAACTTGCATGCGGTTTCTCCGCAATACAAACTTCATCACAGTGTTACAAAAAACATTTCTAGGGTTGGGAATAACTTTTTAAAGTTTTTGGGGGAGGCCGATAATTTTATATATCTAAATTAAAGATTAGGTTCTCAACTTTCAGACAAACACCATACTTTTAATTTTGGGATAATTATTTCGTACCTTAAACGGCCTCCATGGACACTTAGCCATCTGTAAATACCGTCAAACGGGTTTCACCGCAAACAATACAACACTATACAGTCTTAAAAAAAAAACATTTCAGGGTTGGGGAATTTTAAAGTTTTCAAGGGATGCCGATAATTTTATATCTAAATTAAAAGATTAGGTTCTCCCTTTCAGACAAACACCATACTTTTGAATTTGGATAATTATTTCGTACCTTAAACGGCCTCCATGGACACTTAGCCCTCTGTAAAATACCGTCAACTTGCATGCGGTTTCACCTCAAACAATAAAGAACTATACAGTCGTACGAAAAAAAAATTTCTAGGGTTGGGAATAACTTTTAAAGTTTTTAAGGGAGGCCGATAATTTTATATCTAAATTAAAAGCTTAGGTTCTCCCTTTCAGAAAAAACCATACTTTTGAATTTTGGGATAATTATTTCGTACCTTAAACGGCCTCCATGGACACTTAGCCCTCTGTAAAATACCGTCAACTTGCATGCGGTTTCACCGCAAACAATACAGCACTATACAGTCTTACGAAAAAAAACATTTCTATGGTTGGGAATAACTTTTAAAGTTTCAAGAGAGGCCGATAATGTTATATCTAAATTAAAGCTTAGGTTCTCCCCTTTCAGAAAAACACCATACTTTTGAATTTGGATAATTATTTCGTACCTTAAACGGCCTCCATGGACACTTAGCCATCTGTAAAATACCGTCAACTTGCATGCGGTTTCACCGCAAACAATAAAGCACTATACAGTCTTACGAAAAAAACTTTTCTAGGGTTGGGAATAACTTTTAAAGTTTTTAAGGGAGGCCGATAATTTTTTTTCTAAATTAAAGCTTAGGTTCTCCCCTTTCAGAAAAACACCATACTTTGAATTTGGATAATTATTTCGTTTAAAAACGGCCTCCATGGACATAGCCATCTGTAAATACCGTCAACTTGCATGCGGTTTCACCGCAAACAATAAAACACTATACAGATCTTACAAAAAAAAAACTTTCTAGGGTTGGGATAACTTTTTAAAGTTTTTAAGGGAGGCCGATAATTTATATCTAAATTAAAGCTTAGGTTCTCGCTTTCAGACAAACACCATACTTTTGAATTTGGATAATTATTTCGTACCTTAAACGGCCTCCATGGACATAGCCATCTGTAAAATACCGTCAACTTGCATGCGGTTTCACCGCAAACAATACAACACTATACAGTCTTACGAAAAAAACATTTCTATGGTTGGGAATAACTTTTAAAGTTTTCAAGGAGGCCGATAATTTTATATCTAAATTTAAAAAGATTGGGTTCTCCCTTTCAGACAAACACACCATACTTTTGAATTTGGATAATTATTTCGGACCTTAAACGGCCTCCATGGACACTTAGCCCTCTGTAAAATACGGTCCAACTTGCATGCGGTTTCACCGCAAAGAATAAAAACACTATACAGTCTTACAAAAAAAACTTTTTCTAGGGTTGGGAATAACTTTTAAAGTTTTTAAGGAGGCCGATAATTTATATCTAAATTAAAGCTTAGGTTCTCCTTTCAGAAAAAACACCATACTTTTGAATTTGGATAATTATTTCGTACCTTAAACGGCCTCCATGGACACTTAGCCATCTGTAAAATACCGTCAACTTGCATGCGGTTTCACCGCAAACAATACAGCACTATACAGTGTTACAAAAAATACATTTCTAGGGTTGGGAATAACTTTTAAAGTTTTCAAGGGAGGCCGATCATTTTATATCTAAATTAAAGATTAGGTTCTCCTCTTTCAGACAAACACCATACTTTTGAATTTGGATAATTATTTCGTACCTTAAACGGCCTCCATGGACACTTAGCCCTCTGTAAAATACGGTCAACTTGCATGCGGTTTCACCGCAAACGATAAACACTATACAGTCTTACGAAAACAACATTTCTATGGTTGGGAATAACTTTTAAAGTTTTCAAGGGAGGCCCGATAATTTTATATCTAAATTAAAGCTTAGGTTCTCCCTTTCAGAAAAACACCATACTTTTGAATTTGGATAATTATTTCGTACCTTAAACGGCCTCCATGGACACCAGCCCCTCTAGTAAATACCGTCAACTTGCATGCGGTTTCACCGCAAACAATAAAACACTATACAGTCTTACGAAAAAAAACATTTCTATGGTTGGGAATAACTTTTAAAGTTTTTAAGGGGAGGCCGATAATTTTATATCTAAATTAAAAAGCTTAGGTTCTCCCTTTTCAGAAAAAACACCATACTTTTTTATTTGGATAATTATTTCGTACCTTAAACGGCCTCCATGGACACTTAGCCCTCTGTAAAATACAGTCAACTTTAATGCGGTTTCACCGCAAACAATAGAGCACTATACAGTGTTACAAATAAAACATTTTCTAGGGGTTGGGAATAACTTTTTAAAGTTTTTAAGGAGGCCGATAAATTTATATCTAAATTAAAGCTTAGGTTCTCCCCTTTTCAGAAAAACACCATACTTTTGAATTTGGATAATTATTTCGTACCTTAAACGGACCTCCATGGACACTAGCCCTCTGTAAAATACCGTCAACTTGCATGCGGTTTCACCGCAAACAATACAACACTATACAGTCTTACGAAAAAAAACATTTCTATGGTTGAATAACTTTTTTAAAGTTTTCAGGAGGCCCGATAATTTTATATCTAAATTAAAGCTTAGGTTTCTCCCTTTCAGACAAAAACACCATACTTTTGAATTTGGAAAAATTATTTCGTACCTTAAACGGCCTCCATGGACACTTAGCCCTCTGTAAAATACCGTCAACTTGCATGCGGTTTCACCGCAAACAATACAGCACTATACAGTGTTACAAAACAAATCATTTCTATGGTTGGGAATAACTTTTAAAAGTTTTCAAGGGAGGCCGATAATTTTATATCTAAATTAAAGATTAGGTTCTCCCCTTTCAGACAAACACCATACTTTTTGAATTTGGATAATTATTTCGTACCTTAAACGGCCTCCATGGACACTTAGCCATCTGTAAATACCGTCAACTTGCATGCGGTTTCACCGCAATCAATAAAACACTATACAGTCTTACGAAAAAAAAAACTTTCTAGGGTTGGGAATAACTTTAAAGTTTTCAAGGGAGGCCGATAATTTTATATCTAAATTAAAGCTTAGGTTCTCCCTTTCAGAAAAAATACCATACTTTTGAATTTGGATAATTATTTCGTACCTTAAACGGCCTCCATGGACACTTAGCCCTCTGTAAAATACCGTCAACTTGCATGCGGGTTTCACCGCAAACGATAAAACACTGATCCAGTCTTACGAAAAAAAAACATTTCTAGGGTTGGAATAACTTTTAAAGTTTTAAGGGAGGCCGAGACTTTTATATCTAAATTAACGCTTAGGTTCTCCCCTTTCAGAAAAACACCAGAGGTTTTTAGTTTGTTTATCTTTACGTTGCTTAACCGCACTCCATGGACACTTAGCCCTCTGTAAAATACCGTCAACTTGCATGCGGTTTCACCGCAAACAATACAGCACTATACAGTCTTACGAAAAAAAACATTTCGATGGTTGGGGAAAACGTTTAAAGTTTTAAAGGGGAGCCGAAAATTTTATATATAAATTAAAGCTTAGGTTCTCCTTTCAGAAAAACACCTACTTTTGAATTTGGATAATTATTTCGTACCTTAAACGGCCTCCATGGACACTTAGCCCTCTGTAAAATACCGTCAACTTGCATGCGGTTTCACCGCAAACAATAAAGCACTATACAGACTTAAGAAAAAAAATTTTTATAGGGTTGGGAATAACTTTAAAGTTTTCAAAGGAGGCCGATAATTTTATATCTAAATTAAAGCTTAGGTTCTCCCCTTTCAGAAAAACACCATACTTTTGAATTTGGATAATTATTTCGTTTCTTAAACGGCCTCCATGGACACTTAGCCATCTGTAAAATACCGTCAACTTGCATGCGGTTTCACCGCAAACAATAAAGCACTATACAGTCTTAAAAAAAATAAAATAAGCTGATAGGGAATACCTTTTAAAGATTTCAAGGGAGGCCAATAATTTTATATCTAAATTAAAGCTTAGGTTCTCCCCTTTCAGAAAACACCATACATTTGAATTTGGATAATTATTTCGTACCTTAAACGGCCTCCATGGACACTTAGCCCTCTGTAAAATACCGTCAACTTGCATGCGGTTTCACCGCAAACAATAAAAACACTATACAGTCTTTTGGCTTTTCTATGGTTGGAATAACTTTAAAGTTTTCAAGGGAGGCCGATAATTTTATATCTAAATTAAAAGCTTAGGTTCTCCCCTTTCAGAAAACACCATACTTTTGAATTTGGATAATTATTTCGTACCTTAAACAGCCTCCATGGACACTTAGCCATCTGTAAAATACCGTCAACTTGCATGCGGTTTCACACCGCAAACAATACAGCACTATACAGTCTTGAAAAAAACATTTCTATGGTTGGGAATAACTTTTAAAGTTTTCAAGGGAGGCCGATAATTTTAAATCTAAATTAAAGCTTAGGTTCTCCCTTTCAGAAAAACAACATACATTTGAATTTGGATAATTATTTTCGTACCTTAAACGGGCCTCCATGGACACTTAGCCCTCTGTAAAATACCGTCAACTTGCATACGGTTTCACCTGCAAACAATATACAGCACTATACAGCGTTACAAAAAAAACATTTCTATGGTTGGGGAGAATAACTTTTAAAGTTTTCAAGGAGGCCGATAATTTTATATCAAAATTAAATATTAGGTTCTTCCCTTTCAGAAAAACACCATACTTTTTGAATTTGGATAATTATTTACCCTTAAACGGCCTCCATGGACACTTAGCCATCTGTAAATATCAACTTGCATGCGGTTTCACCGCAAACAATACAGCACTATACAGTGTTACAAAAAAAAACATTTCTATGGTTGGGAATAACTTTAACAATTTTCAAGGGAGGCCGATAATGTTATATCTAAATTAAAGCTTTCTTCCCCCTTTCAGAAAAACACCCATACTTTTAATTTGGAAAATTATTCGTACCTTAAACGGCCTCCATGGACACTTAGCCCTCTGTAAAATACCGTCAACTTGCATGCGGTTTCACCGCAAACAATACAGCACTATACAGTGTTACAAAAAAAACTTTTCTGGTTGGGAATAACTTTAAGTTTTCAAGGGAGGCCGATAATTTTATATCTAAATTAAAGCAGGTTCTTCCTTTCAGAAAAACACCATACATTTGAATTTGGATAATTATTTCGTACCTTAAACGGCCTCCATGGACACTTAGCCCTCTGTAAAATAATGTCAACTTGCATGCGGTTTCACCGCAAACAATAAACCGCACTATACAGTCTTACAAAAACATTTCTAGGGTTGGGAATAACTTTTAAAGTTTTCAAGGAAGCCGATAATTTTATATCTAAATTAAAGCGTAGGTTCTCCCCTTTACAGAAAAAAACACCATACTTTTTGAATTTGGATAATTTTGTACCTTAAACGGCCTCCATGGACACTTAGCCCTCCTGTAAAATACGGTCAACTTGCATGCGGTTTCACCGCAAACAATACAGCACTATACAGTATTACAAAAAAACATTTATATGGTTGGGAATAACTTTTAAAGTTTTCAAGGGAGGCCGATAATTTTATATCTAAATTAAAAGCTTAGGTTCTCCCCTTTTCAGAAAAACACCATACTTTTGAATTTGGATAATTATTTCGTACCTTAAACGGCCTCCATGGACACTTAGCCCTCTGTAAAATACCGTCAACTTGCATGCGGTTTCACCGCAAACAATAAACTTATACAGTGTTACAAAAAAAAAAATTTTCTATGGTTGGGAATAACTTTTAAAGTTTTCAAGGGAGGCCGATAATTTTATATCTAAATTAAAGCTTAGGTTCTCCCCTTTCAGACAAACACCATACTTTTGAATTTGGATAATTATTTCGTACCTTAAACGGCCTCCATGGACACTTAGCCATCTGTAAAATACCGTCAACTTGCATGCGGTTTCACCGCAAACAATACAGCACTATCCAGTCTTACAAAAACATTTCTATGGTTGGGAATAACTTTTAAAAGTTTTCAAGGGGAGCCGATAATTTTTATATCTAAATTAAAGCTTAGGTTCTTCCCCTTTCAAAAACACCATACATTTGAATTTGGATAATTATTTCGTACCTTAAAAGGCCTCCATGCACACTTAGCCCTCTGTAAATACCGTCAACTTTGTATGCGTTTTCACCGCAAACAATACAGCACTATACAGTCTTACAAAAAAAACATTTCTATGGTTGGGAATAACTTTAAAGTTTTCAAGGGAGGCCGATAATTTTATATCTAAATTAAAGCTTAGGTTCTCCCCTTTCAGAAAAACACCATACTTTTGAATTTGGATAATTATTTCGTACCTTAAACGGCCTCCATGGACACTTAGCCCTCTGTAAAATACCGTCAACTTGCATGCGGTTTCACCGCAAACAATACAGCACTATACAGTGTTACAAAAAAAACATTTCTATGGTTAGGAATAACTTTTAAAGTTTTCAAGGGAGGCCGATAATTTTATATCTAAATTAAAGCTTAGGTTCTCCCCTTTCAGAAAAACACCATACTTTTGAATTTGGATAATTATTTCGTACCTTAAACGGCCTCCATGGACACTTAGCCCTCTGTAAAATACCGTCAACTTGCATGCGGTTTCACCGCAAACAATATACAGCACTATACAGTGTTACAAAAAACATTTATAGGGTTGGGAATAACTTTTAAAGTTTTCAAGGAAGGCCGATAAATTTATATCTAACTTAAAGCTTAGGTTCTCCCCTTTCAGAAAAACACCATACTTTTGAATTTGGATAATTATTTCGTACCTTAAACGGCCTCCATGGAGACATAGCCCTCTTTAAAATACGGTCAACTTGCATGCGGTTTCACCGCAAACAATACAGCACTATACAGTGTTACAAAAAAACATTTCTGTTGTTGGGAATAACTTTTAAAGTTTTCAAGGGAGGCCGATAATTTTATATCTAAATTAAAGCTTAGGTTCTTCCCTTTCAGAAAAACACCATACTTTTGAATTTGGATAATTATTTCGTACCTTAAACGGCCTCCATGGACACTTAGCCCTCTGTAAAATACCGTCAACTTGCATGCGGTTTCACCGCAAACAATACAGCACTATACAGTGTTACAAAAAAAACATATTTATGGTTGGGAATAACTTTTAAAGTTTTCAAGGCAGGCCGATAATTTTATATCTAAATTAAAGCTTAGGTTCTACCCTTTCAGAAAAACACCATACTTTTGAATTTGGATAATTTTTTCGTACCTTAAACGGCCTCCATGGACACTTAGCCCTCTGTAAAATACCGTCAACTTGCATACGGTTTCACCGCAAACAATACAGCACTATACAGTGTTACAAAAAAAACATTTCTATGGTTGGGAATAACTTTAAAGTTTTCAAGGGAGGCCAATAATTTTATATCTAATTTAAAGCTTAGGTTCTTCCCTTTCAGAAAAACACCATACTTTTGAATTTGGAAAACAAATTCGTACCTTAAACGGCCTCCATGGACACTTAGCCCTCTGTAAAATACCGTCAACTTGCATACGGTTTCACCGCAAACAATACAGCACTATACAGTGTTACAAAAAAAAACATTTCTATGGTTGGGAATAACTTTTAAAGTTTTCAAGGAAGGCCGATAATTGTATATCTAAATTAAAGCTTAGGTTCTCCCCTTTCAGAAAAACACCATACTTTTGAATTTGGATAATTATTTCGTACCTTAAACGGCCTCCATGGACACTTAGCCCTCTGTAAAATACCGTCAACTTGCATGCGGTTTCACCGCAAACAATACAGCACTATACAGTGTTACAAAAAAAAACATTTCTATGGTTGGGAATAACTTTTAAAGTTTTCAAGGGAGGCCGATAATTTTATATCTAAATTAAAGCTTAGGTTCTTCCCTTTCAGAAAAACACCATACTTTTGAATTTGGAAAATTTTTCGTACCTTAAACGGCCTCCATGGACACTTAGCCCTCTGTAAAATACCGTCAACTTGCATGCGGTTTCACCGCAAACAATACAGCACTATACAGTGTTACAAAAAAAACATTTCTATGGTTGGGAATAACTTTTAAAGTTTTCAAGGGAGGCCGATAATTTTATATCTAAATTAAAGCTTAGGTTCTTCCCTTTCAGAAAACACCATACTTTTGAATTTGGATAATTATTTCGTACCTTAAACGGCCTCCATGGACACTTAGCCCTCTGTAAAATACCGTCAACTTGCATGCGGTTTCACCGCAAACAATACAGCACTATACAGTGTTACAAAAAAACATTTCTAGGGTTGGGAATAACTTTTAAAGTTTTCAAGGGAGGCCGATAATTTTATATCTAAATTAAAGCTTAGGTTCTTCCCTTTCAGAAAAACACCATACTTTTGAATTTGGATAATTATTTCGTACCTTAAACGGCCTCCATGGACACTTAGCCCTCTGTAAAATACCGTCAACTTGCATACGGTTTCACCGGAAACAATATACAGCACTATACAGTGTTACAAAAAAACATTTCTAGGGTTGGGAATAACTTTTAAAGTTTTCAAGGGAGGCCGATAATTTTATATCTAAATTAAAGCTTAGGTTCTTCCCTTTCAGAAAAACACCATACTTTTGAATTTGGGAATTTTTTCGTACCTTAAACGGCCTCCATGGACACTTAGCCCTCTGTAAAATACCGTCAACTTGCATGCGGTTTCACCGCAAACAATACAGCACTATACAGTGTTACAAAAAAAAAGATTTCTATGGTTGGGAATAACTTTTAAAGTTTTCAAGGGAGGCCGATAATGTTAGGTTCTTCCCTTTCAGATACTTTTGAATTTGGATCTCCATGGACATAGCCCTCTGTAAAATACCGTCAACATGCGGTTTCATTCTTTCTATGGTTGGGAATAACTTTAAAGTTTCAAGGCCGATAATTTTATATCTAAATTAAAGCTTAGGTTCTCCCCTTTCAGAAAAACACCATACTTTTGAATTTGGATAATTTTTTCGTACCTTAAACGGCCTCCATGGACACTTAGCCCTCTGTAAAATACCGTCAACTTGCATGCGGTTTCACCGCAAACAATACAGCACTATACAGTGTTACAAAAAAACATTTCTATGGTTGGGAATAACTTTTAAAGTTTTCAAGGGAGGCCGATAATTTTATATCTAAATTAAAGCTTAGGTTCTTCCCTTTCAGAAAAACACCATACTTTTGAATTTGGATAAGAATTTCGTACCTTAAACGGCCTCCATGGACACTTAGCCCTCTGTAAATACCGTCAACTTGCATGCGGTTTCACCGCAAACAATACAAGCACTATACAGTGTTACAAAAAAATACATTTCTATGGTTGGGAATAACTTTTAAAGTTTTCAAGGGAGGCCGATAATTTTATATCTAAATTAAAGCTTAGGTTCTCCCCTTTCAGAAAAACACCATACTTTTGAATTTGGAAAAATTATTTCGTACCTTAAACGGCCTCCATGGACACTTAGCCCTCTGTAAAATACCGTCAACTTGCATGCGGTTTCACCGCAAACATTACAGCACTATACAGTGTTACAAAAAAAAAGATTTCTATGGTTGGGAATAACTTTTAAAGTTTTCAAGGGAGGCCGATAATTGTATATCTAAATTAAAGCTTAGGTTCTCCCCTTTCAGAAAAACACCATACTTTTGAATTTGGATAATTATTTCGTACCTTAAACGGCCTCCATGGACACTTAGCCCTCTGTAAAATACCGTCAACTTGCATGCGGTTTCACCGCAAACAATACAGCACTATACAGTGTTACAAAAAATACATTTCTATGGTTGGGAATAACTTTTAAAGTTTTCAAGGGAGGCCGATAATTTATATCTAAATTAAAGCTTAGGTTCTCCCCTTTCAGAAAAATTTGGATAATTTTTCGTACCTTAAACGGCCTCCATGGACACTTAGCCCTCTGTAAAATACCGTCAACTTGCATGCGGTTTCACCGCAAACAATACAGCACTATACAGTGTTACAAAAAAAAACATTTCTAGGGTTGGGAATAACTTTTAAAGTTTTCAAGGGAGGCCGATAATTTTATATCTAAATTAAAGCTTAGGTTCTTCCCTTTCAGAAAACACCATACATTTGAATTTGGATAATTATTTCGTACCTTAAACGGCCTCCATGGACACTTAGCCCTCTGTAAAATACCGTCAACTTGCATGCGGTTTCACCGCAAACAATACAGCACTATACAGTGTTACAAAAAAACATTTCTATGGTTGGGAATAACTTTTAAAGTTTTCAAGGGAGGCCGATAATTTTATATCTAAATTAAAGCTTAGGTTCTCCCCTTTCAGAAAAACACCATACTTTTGAATTTGGATAATTTTGTCGTACCTTAAACGGCCTCCATGGACACTTAGCCCTCTGTAAAATACCGTCAACTTGCATGCGGTTTCACCGCAAACAATACAGCACTATACAGTGTTACAAAAAAACATTTCTATGGTTGGGAATAACTTTTAAAGTTTTCAAGGGAGGCCGATAATTTTATATCTAAATTAAAGCTTAGGTTCTTCCCTTTCAGAAAAACACCATACTTTTGAATTTGGAAAATTATTTCGTACCTTAAACGGCCTCCATGGACACTTAGCCCTCTGTAAAATACCGTCAACTTGCATGCGGTTTCACCGCAAACAATACAGCACTATACAGTGTTACAAAAAAAACATTTCTATGGTTGGGAATAACTTTTAAAGTTTTCAAGGGAGGCCGATAATTTTATATCTAAATTAAAGCTTAGGTTCTCCTTTCAGAAAAACACCATACTTTGAATTTGGAAAAAATTATTTCGTACCTTAAACGGCCTCCATGGACGCCCAGCCCTCTGTAAAATACCGTCAACTTGCATGCGGTTTCACCGCAAACAATACATCACTATACAGTGTTACAAAAAAAAACTTCTATGGGTGGGAATAACTTTTAAAGTTTTCAAGGGAGGCCGATAATTTTATATCTAAATTAAAGCTTAGGTTCTCCCCTTTCAGAAAAACACCATACTTTTGAATTTGGATAATTATTTCGTACCTTAAACGGCCTCCATGGACACTTAGCCCTCTGTAAAATACCGTCAACTTGCATGCGGTTTCACCGCAAACAATACAGCACTATACAGTGTTACAAAAAAAAACTTTCTAGGGTTGGGAATAACTTTTAAAGTTTTCAAGGGAGGCCGATAATTTTATATCTAAATTAAAGCTTAGGTTCTTCCCTTTCAGAAAAACACCATACTTTTGAATTTGGAATTTTTTGTCGTACCTTAAACGGCCTCCATGGACATATAGCCCTCTGTAAAATACCGTCAACTTGCATGCGGTTTCACCGCAAACAATACAGCACTATACAGTGTTACAAAAAAACAATTCTATGGTTGGGAATAACTTTTAATGTTTTCAAGGGAGGTCGATAATTTTATATCTAAATTAAAGCTTAGGTTCTTCCCCTTTCAGAAAAACACCATACTTTTGAATTTGGATAATTATTTCGTACCTTAAACGGCCTCCATGGACACTTAGCCCTCTGTAAAATACCGTCAACTTGCATGCGGTTTCACCGCAAACAATACAGCACTATACAGTGTTACAAAAAAAAAGATTTCTATGGTTGGGAATAACTTTTAAAGTTTTCAAGGGAGGCTGATAATTTTATATCTAAATTAAAGCTTAGCTTCTTCCCTTTCAGAAAAACACCATACATTTGAATTTGGATAATTATTTCGTACCTTAAACGGCCTCCATGGACACTTAGCCCTCTGTAAAATACAGTCAACTTGTATGCGGTTTCACCGCAAACAATACAGCACTATACAGTGTTACAAAAAAAACATTTCTAGGGTTGGGAATAACTTTTAAAGTTTTCAAGGGAGGCCGATAATTTTATATCTAAATTAAAGCTTAGGTTCTCCCCTTTCATTAAAACACCATACTTTTGAATTTGGATAATTATTTCGTACCTTAAACGGCCTCCATGGTGACATAGCCCTCTGTAAAATACCGTCAACTTGCATGCGGTTTCACCGCAAACAATACAGCACTATACAGTGTTACAAAAAAAACATTTCTATGGTTGGGAATAACTTTTAAAGTTATCAAGGGAGGCCCATAATTTTATATCTAAATTAAAGCTTAGGTTCTTCCCTTTCAGAAAACACCATACATTTGAATTTGGATAATTTTTCGTACCTTAAACGGCCTCCATGGACACTTAGCCCTCTGTAAAATACCATCAACTTGCATGCGGTTTCACCGCAAACAATACAGCACTATACAGTGTTACAAAAAAAACATTTCTATGGTTGGGAATAACTTTTAAAGTTATCAAGGCTGGCCGATAATTTTATATCTAAATTAAAGCTTAGGTACTTCCCTTTCAGAAAAACACCATACTTTTGAATTTGGAAAAAAAATTCGTACCTTAAACGGCCTCCATGGACACTTAGCCCTCTGTAAAATACCGTCAACTTGCATGCGGTTTCACCGCAAACAATACAGCACTATACAGTGTTACAAAAAAAACATTTCTATGGTTGGGAATAACTTTTAAAGTTTTCAAAGGAGGCCGATAATTTTATATCTAAATTAAAGTTTAGGTTCTCCCCTTTCAGAAAAAACACCATACATTTGAATTTGGATAATTATTTCGTACCTTAAACGGCCTCCATGGACACTTAGCCCTCTTTAAAATACCGTCAACTTGCATGCGGTTTCACCGCAAACAATACAGCACTATACAGTGTTACAAAAAAACATTTCTAGGGTTGGGAATAACTTTTAAAGTTTTCAAGGAAGGCCGATAATTTTATATCTAAATTAAAGCTTAGGTTCTCCCCTTTCAGAAAAACACCATACTTTTGAATTTGGATAATTATTTCGTACCTTAAACGGCCTCCATGGACACAGCCCTCTGTAAAATACCGTCAACTTGCATGCGGTTTCACCGCAAACAATACAGCACTATACAGTGTTACAAAAAAAAAACATTTCTATGGTTGGGAATAACTTTTAAAGTTTTCAAGGGAGGCCGATAATTTTATATCTAAATTAAAGCTTAGGTTCTTCCCTTTCAGAAAAACACCATACTTTTGAATTTGGATAATTATTTCGTACCTTAAACGGCCTCCATGGACACTTAGCCCTCTGTAAAATACCGTCAACTTGCATGCGGTTTCACCGCAAACAATACAGCACTATACAGTGTTACAAAAAAAAAACATTTCTATGGTTGGGAATAACTTTTAAAGTTTTCAAGGGAGGCCGATAATTTTATATCTAAATTAAAGCTTAGGTTCTTCCCTTTCAGAAAAACACCATACTTTTGAATTTGGGAATTTTGTTCGTACCTTAAACGGCCTCCATGGACACTTAGCCCTCTGTAAAATACCGTCAACTTGCATGCGGTTTCACCGCAAACATTACAGCACTATACAGTGTTACAAAAAAAACATTTCTATGGTTGGGAATAACTTTTAAAGTTTTCAAGGGAGGCCGATAATTTTATATCTAAATTAAAGCTTAGGTTCTTCCCTTTCAGAAAAACACCATACATTTGAATTTGGATAATTATTTCGTACCTTAAACGGCCTCCATGGACACTTAGCCCTCTGTAAAATACCGTCAACTTGCATGTGGTTTCACCGCAAACAATACAGCACTATACAATGTTACAAAAAATACATTTCTAGTGTTGGGAATAACTTGTAAATTTTTCAAGGGAGGCCGATAATTTTATATCTAAATTAAAGCTTAGGTTCTTCCCTTTCAGAAAAACACCATACTTTTGAATTTGGGAATTTTGTTCGTACCTTAAACGGCCTCCATGGACACTTAGCCCTCTGTAAAATACCGTCAACTTGCATGCGGTTTCACCGCAAACAATACAGCACTATACAGTGTTACAAAAAAAAAATTATATGGTTGGGAATAACTTTTAAAGTTTTCAAGGGAGGCCGATAATTTTATATCTAAATTAAAGCTTAGGTTCTTCCCTTTCAGAAAAACACCATACTTTTGAATTTGGATAATTATTTCGTACCTTAAACGGCCTCCATGGACACTTAGCCCTCTGTAAAATACCGTCAACTTGCATGCGGTTTCACCGCAAACAATATAGCACTATACAGTGTTACAAAAAACAGATTTCTATGGTTGGGAATAACTTTTAAAGTTTTCAAGGGAGGCCGATAATTTTATATCTAAATTAAAGCTTAGGTTCTTCCCTTTCAGAAAAACACCATACATTTGAATTTGGATAATTATTTCGTACCTTAAACGGCCTCCATGGACACTTAGCCCTCTGTAAAATACCGTCAACTTGCATGCGGTTTCACCGCAAACAATACAGCACTATACAGTGTTACAAAAAAACATTTCTAGGGTTGGGAATAACTTTTAAAGTTTTCAAGGGAGGCCGATAATTTTATATCTAAATTAAAGCTTAGGTTCTTCCCTTTCAGAAAAACACCATACTTTTGAATTTGGGAATTTTTTTCGTACCTTAAACGGCCTCCATGGACACTTAGCCCTCTCTAAAATACCGTCAACTTGCATGCGGTTTCACCGCAAACAATACAGCACTATACAGTGTTACAAAAAACATTTCTATGGTTGGGAATAACTTTTAAAGTTTTCAAGGGAGGCCGATAATTTTATATCTAAATTAAAGCTTAGGTTCTTCCCTTTCAGAAAAACACCATACATTTGAATTTGGATAATTATTTCGTACCTTAAACGGCCTCCATGGACACTTAGCCCTCTGTAAAATACCGTCAACTTGCATGCGGTTTCACCGCAAACAATACAACACTATACAGTTTTACAAAAAAATACATTTCTAGGGTTGGGAATAACTTTTAAAGTTTTCAAGGAGGCCGATAATTTTATATCTAAATTAAAGCTTAGGTTCTCCCCTTTCAGAAAAACACCATACTTTTGAATTTGGAAAAAAAAATCGTACCTTAAACGGCCTCCATGGACACTTAGCCCTCTGTAAAATACCGTCAACTTGCATGCGGTTTCACCGCAAACAATACAGCACTATACAGTGTTACAAAAAAAATCATTTCTATGGTTGGGAATAACTTTTAAAGTTTTCAAGGGAGGCCGATAATTTTATATCTAAATTAAAGCTTAGGTTATTTCCTTTCAGAAAAACACCATACATTTGAATTTGGAAAATTATTTCGTACCTTAAACGGCCTCCATGGACACTTAGCCCTCTGTAAAATACCGTCAACTTGCATGCGGTTTCACCGCAAACAATACAGCACTATACAGTGTTACAAAAAAAACATTTCTAGGGTTGGGAATAACTTTTAAAGTTTTCAAGGGAGGCCGATAATTTTATATCTAAATTAAAGCTTAGGTTCTTCCCTTTCAGAAAAACACCATACTTTTGAATTTGGATAATTATTTCGTACCTTAAACGGCCTCCATGGACAGAGCCCTCTGTAAAATACCGTCAACTTGCATGCGGTTTCACCGCAAACAATACAGCACTATACAGTGTTACAAAAATACATTTCTATGGTTGGGAATAACTTTTAAAGTTTTCAAGGGAGGCCGATAATTTTATATCTAAATTAAAGCTTAGGTTCTCCCCTTTCAGAAAAAACACCATACATTTGAATTTGGATAATTATTTCGTACCTTAAACGGCCTCCATGGACACTTAGCCACCTGTAAAATACCGTCAACTTGCATGCGGTTTCACCGCAAACAATACAGCACTATACAGTGTTACAAAAAAAACATTTCTAGAATTGGGAATAACTTTTAAAGTTTTCAAGGGAGGCCGATAATTTTATATCTAAATTAAAGCTTAGGTTCTCCCCTTTCAGAAAAACACCATACTTTTGAATTTGAAAAAAAAATCGTACCTTAAACGGCCTCCATGGACACTTAGCCCTCTGTAAAATACCGTCAACTTGCATGCGGTTTCACCGCAAACAATACAGCACTATACAGTGTTACAAAAAAAACATTTCTAGGGTTGGGAATAACTTTTAAAGTTTCCAAGGGAGGCCGATAATTTTATATCTAAATTAAAGCTTAGGTTCTCCCATTTCAGAAAAACACCATACTTTTTATTTTGGAAAACAATTTCGTACCTTAAACGGCCTCCATGGACACTTAGCCCTCTGTAAAATACCGTCAACTTGCATGCGGTTTCACCGCAAACAATACAGCACTATACAGTGTTACAAAAGAAAACATTTCTAGGGTTGGGAATAACTTTTAAAGTTTTCAAGGGAGGCCGATAATTTTATATCTAAATTAAAGCTTAGGTTCTTCCCTTTCAGAAAAACACCATACATTTGAATTTGGATAATTACTTCGTACCTTAAACGGCCTCCATGGACACTTAGCCACCTGTAAAATACCGTCAACTTGCATGCGGTTTCACCGCAAACAATACAGCACTATACAGTGTTACAAAAAATACATTTCTAGGGTTGGGAATAACTTTTAAAGTTTTCAAGGGAGGCCGATAATTTTATATCTAAATTAAAGCTTAGGTTCTCCCCTTTCAGAAAAACACCATACTTTTGAATTTGGATAATTATTTCGTACCTTAAACGGCCTCCATGGACACTTAGCCCTCTGTAAAATACCGTCAACTTGCATGCGGTTTCACCGCAAACAATACAGCACTATACAGTGTTACAAAAAAAACATTTCTAGGGTTGGGAATAACTTTTAAAGTTTTCAAGGAAGGCCGATAATTTTATATCTAAATTAAAGCTTAGGTTCTCCACTTTAAGAAAAACACCATACATTTGAATTTGGATAATTTCGTACCTTAAACGGCCTCCATGGACACTTAGCCCTCTGTAAAATACGGTCAACTTGCATGCGGTTTCACCGCAAACAATACAACACTATACAGTGTTACAAAAATACATTTCTAGGGTTGGGAATAACTTTTAAAGTTTTCAAGGGAGGCCGATAATTTTATATCTAAATTAAAGCTGAGGTTCTCCCCTTTCAGAAAAACACAAACACTTTTGAATTTGGAAAATAAAATCGTACCTTAAACGGCCTCCATGGACACTTAGCCCTCTGTAAAATACCGTCAACTTCCATGCGGTTTCACCGCAAACATTACAGCACTATACAGTGTTACAAAAAAATTTCTAGGGTTGGGAATAACTTTTAAAGTTTTCAAGGAGGCCGATAATTGTATATCTAAATTAAAGCTTAGGTTCTCCCTTTCAGAAAAACACCATACTTTGAATTTGGGAATTTTTTCGTACCTTAAACGGCCTCCATGGACTTAGCCCTCTGTAAAATACCGTCAACTTGCATGCGGTTTCACCGCAAACAATACAACACTATACAGTGTTACAAAAAACATTTCTAGGATTGGGAATAACTTTTAAAGTTTTCAAGGAGGCCGATAATTTTATATCTAAATTAAAGCTTAGGTTCTTCCCTTTCAGAAAACACCATACTTTTGAATTTGGGAATTTTTCGTTCCTTAAACGGCCTCCATGGTGACTTAGCCCTCTGTAAAATACCGTCAACTTGCATGCGGTTTCACCGCAAACAATACAGCACTATACAGTGTTACAAAAAAAACATTTCTATGGTTGGGAATAACTTTTAAAGTTTTCAAGGGAGGCCGATAATTTTATATCTAAATTAAAGCTTAGGTTCTCCCCTTTCAGAAAAACACCATACTTTTGAATTTGGAAAAAAATTCGTACCTTAAACGGCCTCCATGGACATTTAGCCCTCTGTAAAATACATACAACTTGCATGCGGTTTCACCGCAAACATTACAGCACTATACAGTGTTACAAAAAAAAGATTTCTATGGTTGGGAATAACTTTTAAAGTTTTCAAGGGAGGCCGATAATTTTATATCTAAATTAAAGCTTAGGTTCTCCCCTTTCAGAAAAACACCATACATTTGAATTTGGATAATTATTTCGTACCTTAAACGGCCTCCATGGACACTTAGCCATCTGTAAAATACCGTCAACTTGCATGCGGTTTCACCGCAAACAATACAGCACTATACAGTGTTACAAAAAATACATTTCTAGGGTTGGGAATAACTTTTAAAGTTTTCAAGGGAGGCCGATAATTTTATATCTAAATTAAAGCTTAGGTTCTCCCCTTTCAGACAAACACCATACTTTTGAATTTGGATAATTATTTCGTACCTTAAACGGCCTCCATGGACACTTAGCCCTCTGTAAAATACCGTCAACTTGCATGCGGTTTCACCGCAAACAATATACAGCACTATACAGTGTTACAAAAAAAACATTTCTAGGGTTGGGAATAACTTTTAAAGTTTTCAAGGGAGGCCGATAATTTTATATCTAAATTAAAGCTTAGGTTCTTCCCTTTCAGAAAAACACCATACTTTTGAATTTGGGAATTTTTTTCGTACCTTAAACGGCCTCCATGGACACTTAGCCCTCTCTAAAATACCGTCAACTTGCATGCGGTTTCACCGCAAACAATACAGCACTATACAGTGTTACAAAAAAAAACATTTCTAGGATTGGGAATAACTTTTAAAGTTTTCAAGAGAGGCCAATAATTTTATACCTAAATTAAAGCTTAGGTTCTTCCCTTTCAGAAAAACAGCATACATTTGAATTTGGATAATTATTTCGTACCTTAAACGGCCTCCATGGACACTTAGCCCTCTGTAAAATACCATCAACTTGCATGCGGTTTCACCGCAAACAATACAGCACTATACAGTGTTACAAAAAATACATTTCTAGGGTTGGGAATAACTTTTAAAGTTTTCAATGGAGGCCGATAATTGTATATCTAAATTAAAGCTTAGGTTTTTCCCTTTCAGAAAAACACAATATTTTTGAATTTGGAATTTTTTCGTACCTTAAACGGCCTCCATGGACACTTAGCCCTCTGTAAAATACCGTCAACTTGCATGCGGTTTCACCGCAAACAATACAGCACTATACAGTGTTACAAAAAAAAAAACATTTCTAGGATTGGGAATAACTTTTAAAGTTTTCAAGGGAGGCCGATAATTTTATATCTAAATTAAAGCTTAGGTTCTTCCCTTTCAGAAAAACACCATACTTTTGAATTTGGGAATTTTGTTCGTACCTTAAACGGCCTCCATGGTGACTTAGCCCTCTCTAAAATACCTTCAACTTGCATGCGGTTTCACCGCAAACAATACAGCACTATACAGTGTTACAAAAAAAACATTTCTATGGTTGGGAATAACTTTTAAAGTTTTCAAGGGAGGCCGATAATTTTATATCTAAATTAAAGCTTAGGTTCTCCCCTTTCAGAAAAACACCATACTTTTGAATTTGGAAAAATTATTTCGTACCTTAAACGGCCTCCATGGACACTTAGCCCTCTGTAAAATACCGTCAACTTGCATGCGGTTTCACCGCAAACATTACAGCACTATACAGTGTTACAAAAAAAAGGTTTCTATGGTTGGGAATAACTTTTAAAGTTTTCAAGGGAGGCCGATAATTTTATATCTAAATTAAAGCTTAGGTTCTCCCCTTTCAGAAAAACACCATACTTTTGAATTTGGATAATTATTTCGTACCTTAAACGGCCTCCATGGACACTTAGCCCTCTGTAAAATACCGTCAACTTGCATGCGGTTTCACCGCAAACAATACAGCACTATACAGTGTTACAAAAAAAAACATTTCTAGGGTTGGGAATAACTTTTAAAGTTTTCAAGGAGGCCGATAATTTTATATCTAAATTAAAGCTTAGGTTCTTCCTTTCAGAAAAACACCATACTTTTGAATTTGGGATAATTTTTTCATACCTTAAACGGCCTCCATGGACACTTAGCCCTCTCTAAAATACCGTCAACTTGCATGCGGTTTCACCGCAAACAATACAGCACTATACAGTGTTACAAAAAACATTTCTAGGATTGGGAATAACTTTTAAAGTTTTCAAGAGAGGCCGATAATTTTATATCTAAATTAAAGCTTAGGTTCTTCCCTTTCAGAAAAACACCATACATTTGAATTTGGATAATTATTTCGTACCTTAAACGGCCTCCATGGACACTTAGCCCTCTGTAAAATACCGTCAACTTGCATGCGGTTTCACCGCAAACAATACAGCACTATACAGTGTTACAAAAAAACATTTCTAGGGTTGGGAATAACTTTTAAAGTTTTCAAGGGAGGCCGATAATTTTATATCTAAATTAAAGCTTAGGTTCTTCCCTTTCAGAAAAACACCATACATTTGAATTTGGATAATTATTTCGTACCTTAAACGGCCTCCATGGACACTTAGCCCTCTGTAAAATACCGTCAACTTGCATGCGGTTTCACCGCAAACAATACAGCACTATACAGTGTTACAAAAAAAACATTTCTATGGTTGGGAATAACTTTTAAAGTTTTCAAGGGAGGCCGATAATTTTATATCTAAATTAAAGCTTAGGTTCTTCCCTTTCAGAAAAACACCATACATTTGAATTTGGATAATTATTTCGTACCTTAAACGGCCTCCATGGACACTAGCCCTCTGTAAAATACCGTCAACTTGCATGCGGTTTCACCGCAAACAATACAGCACTATACAGTGTTACAAAAAAAACATTTCTAGGGTTGGGAATAACTTTTAAAGTTTTCAAGGGAGGCCGATAATTTTATATCTAAATTAAAGCTTAGGTTCTCCCCTTTCAGAAAAACACCATACTTTTGAATTTGGATAATTATTTCGTACCTTAAACGGCCTCCATGGACACTTAGCCCTCTGTAAAATACCGTCAACTTGCATGCGGTTTCACCGCAAACAATACAGCACTATACAGTGTTACAAAAAAACATTTCTAGGGTTGGGAATAACTTTTAAAGTTTTCAAGGGAGGCCGATAATTTTATATCTAAATTAAAGCTTAGGTTCTTCCCTTTCAGAAAAACACCATACTTTTGAATTTGGGAATTTTTTTCGTTAAACGGCCTCCATGGACACTTAGCCCTCTGTAAAATACCGTCAACTTGCATGCGGTTTCACCGCAAACAGTACAGCACTATACAGTGTTACAAAAAAAACATATATAGGGTTGGGAATAACTTTTAAGTTTTCAAGGGAGGCCGATAATTTTATATCTAAATTAAAGCTTAGGTTCTTCCCTTTCAGAAAAACACCATACATTTGAATTTGGATAATTATTTCGTATCTTAAACGGCCTCCATGGACACTTAGCCATCTGTAAATACCGTCAACTTGCATGCGGTTTCACCGCAAACAATACAGCACTATACAGTGTTACAAAAAACATTTCTATGGTTGGGAATAACTTTTAAAGTTTTCAAGGGAGGCCGATAATTTTATATCTAAATTAAAGCTTAGGTTCTCCCTTTCAGAAAAACACCATACTTTTGAATTTGGATAATTATTTCGTACCTTAAACGGCCTCCATGGACACTTAGCCCTCTGTAAAATACCGTCAACTTGCATGCGGTTTCACCGCAAACAATACAGCACTATACAGTGTTACAAAAAATACATTTCTATGGTTGGGAATAACTTTTAAAGTTTTCAAGGGAGGCCGATAATTTTATATCTAAATTAAAGCTTAGGTTCTTCCCTTTCAGAAAAACACCATACATTTGAATTTGGATAATTATTTCGTACCTTAAACGGCCTCCATGGACACTTAGCCCTCTGTAAAATACCGTCAACTTGCATGCGGTTTCACCGCAAACAATACAGCACTATACAGTGTTACAAAAAATACATTTCTAGGGTTGGGAATAACTTTTAAAGTTTTCAAGGGAGGCCGATAATTTTATATCTAAATTAAAGCTTAGGTTCTCCCCTTTCAGAAAAACACCATACTTTTGAATTTGGAAAACATTTTCGTACCTTAAACGGCCTCCATGGACACTTAGCCCTCTGTAAAATACCGTCAACTTGCATGCGGTTTCACCGCAAACAATACAGCACTATACAGTGTTACACCAAAAACATTTCTAGGGTTGGGAATAACTTTTAAAGTTTCCAAGCGAGGCCGATAATTTTATATCTAAATTAAAGCTTAGGTTCTTCCCTTTCAGAAAAACACCATACTTTTGAATTTGGATAATTTTTTCGTACCTTAAACGGCCTCCATGGACATAGCCCTCTGTAAAATACCGTCAACTTGCATGCGGTTTCACCGCAAACAATACAGAACTATACAGTGTTACGAAAAAAACATTTCTAGGGTTGGGAATAACTTTTAAAGTTTTCAAGGGAGGCCGATAATTTTATATCTAAATTAAAGCTTAGGTTCTCTCCTTTCAGAAAAACACCATACTTTTGAATTTGGATAATTATTTCGTACCTTAAACGGCCTCCATGGACACTTAGCCCTCTGTAAAATACCGTCAACTTGCATGCGGTTTCACCGCAAACAATACAGCACTATACAGTGTTACAAAAAAAACATTTCTATGGTTGGGAATAACTTTTAAAGTTTTCAAGGAGGCCGATAATTTTATATCTAAATTAAAGCTTAGGTTCTTCCCTTTCAGAAAAACACCATACTTTTGAATTTGGATAATTATTTCGTACCTTAAACGGCCTCCATGGACACTTAGCCCTCTGTAAAATACCGTCAACTTGCATGCGGTTTCACCGCAAACAATACAGCACTATACAGTGTTACAAAAAAAACATTTCTATGGTTGGGAATAACTTTTAAAGTTTTCAAGAGAGGCCGATAATTTTATATCTAAATTAAAGCTTAGGTTCTTCCCTTTCAGAAAAACACCATACATTTGAATTTGGATAATTATTTCGTACCTTAAACGGCCTCCATGGACACTTAGCCATCTGTAAATACCGTCAACTTGCATGCGGTTTCACCGCAAACAATACAACACTATACAGTGTTACAAAAAAACATTTCTGGATTGGGAATAACTTTTAAAGTTTTCAAGGGAGGCCGATAATTTTATATCTAAATTAAAGCTTAGGTTCTTCCCTTTTCAGAAAAACACCATACTTTTGAATTTGGAAATTTTTTCGTACCTTAAACGGCCTCCATGGACACTTAGCCCTCTGTAAAAAACCGTCAACTTGCATGCGGTTTCACCGCAAACATCACAACACTATACAGTGTTACAAAAAAACATTTCTATGGTTGGGAATAACTTTTAAAGTTTTCAAGGGAGGCCGATAATTTTATATCTAAATTAAAGCTTAGGTTCTTCCCTTTCAGAAAAACACCATACATTTGAATTTGGATAATTATTTCGTACCTTAAACGGCCTCCATGGACACTTAGCCCTCTGTAAAATACCGTCAACTTGCATGCGGTTTCACCGCAAACAATACAGCACTATACAGTGTTACAAAAAAACAATTCTATGGTTGGGAATAACTTTTAAAGTTTTCAAGGGAGGCCGATAATTTTATATCTAAATTAAAGCTTAGGTTCTTCCATTCAGAAAAAACACCATACATTTGAATTTGGATAATTATTTCGTACCTTAAACGGCCTCCATGGACACTTAGCCCTCTGTAAAATACCGTCAACTTGCATGCGGTTTCACCGCAAACAATACAGCACTATACAGTGTTACAAAAAACAAAAATTATATGGTTGGGAATAACTTTTAAAGTTTTCAAGGGAGGCCGATAATTTTATATCTAAATTAAAGCTTAGGTTCTCCCCTTTCAGAAAAACACCATACTTTTGAATTTGGATAATTATTTCGTACCTTAAACGGCCTCCATGGACACTTAGCCCTCTGTAAAATACCGTCAACTTGCATGCGGTTTCACCGCAAACAATACAGCACTATACAGTGTTACAAAAAAAACATTTCTAGGGTTGGGAATAACTTTTAAAGTTTTCAAGGGAGGCCGATAATTTTATATCTAAATTAAAGCTTAGGTTCTCCCCTTTCAGAAAAACACCACACATTTGAATTTGGATAATTATTTCGTACCTTAAACGGCCTCCATGGACACTTAGCCCTCTGTAAAATACCGTCAACTTGCATGCGGTTTCACCGCAAACAATACAGCACTATACAGTGTTACAAAAATACATTTCTAGGGTTGGGAATAACTTTTAAAGTTTTCAAGGGAGGCCGATAATTTTATATCTAAATTAAAGCTTAGGTTCTCCATTTAAGAAAAACACCATACTTTTGAATGTGGATAATTATTTCGTACCTTAAACGGCCTCCATGGACACTTAGCCCTCTGTAAAATACCGTCAACTTGCATGCGGTTTCACCGCAAACAATACAGCACTATACAGTGTTACAAAAAATACATTTCTAGGGTTGGGAATAACTTTTAAAGTTTTCAAGGGAGGCCGATAATTTTATATCTAAATTAAAGCAAGTCTCCTTCCCTTTCAGAAAAACACCATACTTTTGAATTTGGATAATTATTTCGTACCTTAAACGGCCTCCATGGACACTTAGCCCTCTGTAAAATACCGTCAACTTGCATGCGGTTTCACCGCAAACAATACAGCACTATACAGTGTTACAAAAAAAATACATTTCTAGGGTTGGGAATAACTTTTAAGTTTTCAAGGAGGCCGATAATTTTATATCTAAATTAAAGCTTAGGTTCTCCCCTTTCAGAAAAACACCATACAAGGGAAGATCTAAAAGTATTAAGAACCTTAAACGGCCTCCATGGACACATAGCCCTCTGTAAAATACCGTCAACTTGCATGCGGTTTCACCGCAAACAATACAGCACTATACAGTGTTACAAAAAAACATTTATAGGGTTGGGAATAACTTTTAAAGTTTTCAAGGGGCGGGCGATAATTTTATATCTAAATTAAAGCTTAGGTTCTTCCTTTCAGAAAAACACCATACTTTTGAATTTGGATAATTATTTCGTACCTTAAACGGCCTCCATGGACATAGCCCTCTGTAAAATACCCTCAACTTTCATGCGGTTTCACCGCAAACAATACAGCACTATACAGTGTTAAAAAAAAAAGCATTTCTATGGTTGGGAATAACTTTTAAAGTTTTCAAGGGAGGCCGATAATTTTATATCTAAATTAAAGCTTAGGTTCTTCCCTTTCAGAAAAACACCATACATTTGAATTTGGATAATTATTTCGTACCTTAAACGGCCTCCATGGACGCCAGCCCTCTGTAAAATACCGTCAACTTCCATGCGGTTTCACCGCAAACATTACAGCACTATACAGTGTTACAAAAAAACATTTCTATGGTTGGGAATAACTTTTAAAGTTTTCAAGGGAGGCCGATAATTTTATATCTAAATTAAAGCTTAGGTTCTTCCCTTTCAGAAAAACACCATACTTTTGAATTTGGATAATTATTTCGTACCTTAAACGGCCTCCATGGACAATTAGCCCTCTGTAAAATACCGTCAACTTGCATGCGGTTTCACCGCAAACAATACAGCACTATACAGTGTTACAAAAAATACATTTCTAGGGTTGGGAATAACTTTTAAAGTTTTCAAGGGAGGCCGATAATTTTATATCTAAATTAAAGCTTAGGTTCTTCCCTTTCAGAAAAACACCATACTTTTGAATTTGGATAATTATTTCGTACCTTAAACGGCCTCCATGGACACTTAGCCCTCTGTAAAATACCGTCAACTTGCATGCGGTTTCACCGCAAACAATACAGCACTATACAGTGTTACAAAAAAACATTTCTATGGTTGGGAATAACTTTTAAAGTTTTCAAGGAGGCCGATAATTTTATATCTAAATTAAAGCAGGTTCTTCCCTTTTCAGAAAAACACCATACTTTTGAATTTGGATAATTATTTCGTACCTTAAACGGCCTCCATGGACACTTAGCCCTCTGTAAAATACCGTCAACTTGCATGCGGTTTCACCGCAAACAATACAGCACTATACAGTGTTACAAAAGCAAAATTCTAGGGTTGGGAATAACTTTTAAAGTTTTCAAGGGAGGCCGATAATTTTATATCTAAATTAAAGCTTAGGTTCTTCCCTTTCAGAAAAACACCATACTTTTGAATTTGGATAATTATTTCGTACCTTAAACGGCCTCCATGGACACTTAGCCCTCTGTAAAATACCGTCAACTTGCATGCGGTTTCACCGCAAACAATACAACACTATACAGTGTTACAAAAATACATTTCTAGGGTTGGGAATAACTTTTAAAGTTTTCAAGGAGGGCCGATAATTTTATATCTAAATTAAAGCTTAGGTTCTCCCCTTTCAGAAAAAACACCATACTTTTGAATTTGGATAATTATTTCGTACCTTAAACGGCCTCCATGGACGCCAGCCCTCTGTAAAATACCGTCAACTTGCATGCGGTTTCACCGCAAACAATACAGCACTATACAGTGTTACAAAAAAACATTTCTAGGGTTGGGAATAACTTTTAAAGTTTTCAAGGGAGGCCGATAATTTTATATCTAAATTAAAGCTTAGGTTCTTCCCTTTCAGAAAAACACCATACTTTTGAATTTGGATAATTATTTCGTACCTTAAACGGCCTCCATGGACACTTAGCCCTCTGTAAAATACCGTCAACTTGCATGCGGTTTCACCGCAAACAATACAGCACTATACAGTGTTACAAAAAAACATTTCTATGGTTGGGAATAACTTTTAAAGTTTTCAAGGGAGGCCGATAATTTTATATCTAAATTAAAGCTTAGGTTCTTCCCTTTCAGAAAAACACCATACTTTTGAATTTGGATAATTATTTCGTACCTTAAACGGCCTCCATGGACACTTAGCCCTCTGTAAAATACCGTCAACTTGCATGCGGTTTCACCGCAAACAATACAGCACTATACAGTGTTACAAAAAATACATTTCTAGGGTTGGGAATAACTTTTAAAGTTTTCAAGGGAGGCCGATAATTTTATATCTAAATTAAAGCTTAGGTTCTTCCCTTTCAGAAAAACACCATACATTTGAATTTGGATAATTATTTCGTACCTTAAACGGCCTCCATGGACACTTAGCCCTCTGTAAAATACCGTCAACTTGCATGCGGTTTCACCGCAAACAATACAGCACTATACAGTGTTACAAAAATACATTTCTGGGTTGGGAATAACCTTTAAAGTTTTCAAGGAGGCCGATAATTTTATATCTAAATTAAAGCTGAGGTTCTCCCCTTTCATCAAAACACCATACTTTTGAATTTGGATAATTTTTTCGTACCTTAGCCCTCTGTAAAATACCGTCAACTTGCATGCGGTTTCACCGCAAACAATAGAGCACTATACAGTGTTACAAAAAAAACATTTCAATGTTTGGGAATAACTTTTAAAGTTTTCAAGGAGGCCGATAATTTTATATCTAAATTAAAGCTTAGGTTCTCCCCTTTCAGAAAAACACCATACTTTTGAATTTGGATAATTATTTCGTACCTTAAACGGCCTCCATGGACACTTAGCCCTCTGTAAAATACCGTCAACTTGCATGCGGTTTCACCGCAAACAATACAGCACTATACAGTGTTACAACAAAAACATTTCTAGGGTTGCGAATAACTTTTAAAGTTTTCAAGGGAGGCCGATAATTTTATATCTAAATTAAAGCTTAGGTTCTTCCCTTTCAGAAAAACACCATACTTTTGAATTTTGGAAATTTTTTCATACCTTAAACGGCCTCCATGGACACTTAGCCCTCTCTAAAATACCGTCAACTTGCATGCGGTTTCACCGCAAACAATACAGCACTATACAGTGTTACGAAAAAAAACATTTCTAGGATTGGGAATAACTTTTAAAGTTTTCAAGGTAGGCCAATAATTTTATATCTAAATTAAAGCTTAGGTTCTCCCCTTTCAGAAAAACACAATACATTTGAATTTGGATAATTATTTCGTACCTTAAACGGCCTCAATGAACACTTAGCCATCTGTAAAATACCGTCAACTTGCATGCGGTTTCACCGCAAACAATACAGCTCTATACAGTGTTACAAAAAATACATTTCTATGGTTGGGAATAACTTTTAAAGTTTTCAAGGGAGGCCGATAATTTTATATCTAAATTAAAGCTTAGGTTCTCCTCTTTCAGAAAAACACCATACTTTAGAATTTGGATAATTATTTCGTACCTTAAACGGCCTCCATGGTCACAGCCCTCTGTAAAATGCCGTCAACTTGTATGCGGTTTCACCGCAAACAATACAGCACTATACAGTGTTACAAAAAAAACATTTCTAGGGTTGGGAATAACTTTTAAAGTTTTCAAAGGAGGCCGATAATTTTATATCTAAATTAAAGCTTAGGTTCTTCCCTTTCAGAAAAACACCATACTTTTGAATTTGGATAATTATTTCGTACCTTAAACGGCCTCCATGGACACATAGCCCTCTGTAAAATACCGTCAACTTGCATGCGGTTTCACCGCAAACAATACAGCACTATACAGTGTTACAAAAAAAACATTTCTAGGGTTGGGAATAACTTTTAAGTTTTTCAAGGGAGGCCGATAATTTTATATCTAAATTAAAGCTTAGGTTCTTCCCTTTCAGAAAAACACCATACTTTTGAATTTGGATAATTATTTCGTACCTTAAACGGCCTCCATGGACACTTAGCCCTCTGTAAAATACCGTCAACTTGCATGCGGTTTCACCGCAAACAATACAACACTATACAGTGTTCCAAAAAAAACATTTCAAGGGGTGGGAATAACTTTTAAAGTTTTCAAGGGAAGCCGATAATTTTATATCTAAATTAAAGCTTAGGTTCTTCCTTTCAGAAAAACACCATACTTTTGAATTTGGATAATTATTTCGTACCTTAAACGGCCTCCATGGACACTTAGCCCTCTGTAAAATACCGTCAACTTGCATGCGGTTTCACCGCAAACAATACAGCACTATACAGTGTTACAAAAAAAACATTTCTATGGTTGGGAATAACTTTTAAAGTTTTCAAGGGAGGCCGATAATTTTATATCTAAATTAAAGCTTAGGTTCTTCCCTTTCAGAAAAACACCATACATTTGAATTTGGATAATTATTTCGTACCTTAAACGGCCTCCATGGACACTTAGCCCTCTGTAAAATACCGTCAACTTGCATGCGGTTTCACCGCAAACAATACAGCACTATACAGTGTTACAAAAATACATTTCTATGGTTGGGAATAACTTTTAAAGTTTTCAAGGGAGGCCGATAATTTTATATCTAAATTAAAGCTTAGGTTCTTCCCTTTCAGAAAAACACCATACATTTGAATTTGGATAATTATTTCGTACCTTAAACGGCCTCCATGGACACTTAGCCCTCTGTAAAATACCGTCAACTTGCATGCGGTTTCACCGCAAACAATACAGCACTATACAGTGTTACAAAAAAAACATTTCTATGGTTGGGAATAACTTTTAAAGTTTTCAAGGGAGGCCGATAATTTTATATCTAAATTAAAGCTTAGGTTCTTCCCTTTCAGAAAAACACCATACTTTTGAATTTGGATAATTATTTCGTACCTTAAACGGCCTCCATGGACACATAGCCCTCTGTAAAATACCGTCAACTTGCATGCGGTTTCACCGCAAACAATACAGCACTATACAGTGTTACAAAAAAAATACATTTCTATGGTTGGGAATAACTTTTAAAGTTTTCAAGGGAGGCCGATAATTTTATATCTAAATTAAAGCTTAGGTTCTCCCCTTTCAGAAAAACACCATACTTTTGAATTTGGATAATTATTTCGTACCTTAAACGGCCTCCATGGACACTTAGCCCTCTGTAAAATACGGTCAACTTGCATGCGGTTTCACCGCAAACAATACAACACTATACAGTGTTACAAAAATACATTTCTAGGTTTGGGTATAACTTTTAAAGTTTTCAAGGGAGGCCGATAATGTTATATCTAAATTAAAGCTTAGGTTCTTCCCTTTCAGAAAAACACCATACATTTTGAATTTGGATAATTATTTCGTACCTTAAACGGCCTCCATGGACATTAGCCCTCTGTAAAATACCGTCAACTTGCATGCGGTTTCACCGCAAACAATACAACACTATACAGTGTTACAAAAAAAACATTTCTAGGGTTGGGAATAACTTTTAAAGTTTTCAAGGAGGCCGATAATTTTATATCTAAATTAAAGCTTAGGTTCTTCCCTTTCAGAAAAACACCATACTTTTGAATTTGGATAATTATTTCGTACCTTAAACGGCCTCCATGGACGCTAGCCCTCTGTAAAATACCGTCAACTTGCATGCGGTTTCACCGCAAACAATACAACACTATACAGTGTTACAAAAAAACATTTCTATGGTTGGGAATAACTTTTAAAGTTTTCAAGGGAGGCCGATAATTTTATATCTAAATTAAAGCTTAGGTTCTTCCTTTCAGAAAAACCCATACTTTTAAATTTAAAG